>JADRCD010230819.1:40579-64314 GCA_019843815.1 Montemys delectorum
CTGCTGCTGCTGCTGCTGCTGCTGCTGCTGCTGCTGCTGCTGCTGCTACTGCTACTACTACTACTACTACTACTACTACTACTACTACTACTACTACTACTTTTAAATTTAAAAATTGGCTTTTAGTACAACTGAGGGTCACAGAGTTTAGAGATTCTCTCCCCGCCTCTCTCTTTCTCTCTCCAGACAAAAGACCCCAACCAAGATAATGATGAAAATACTGAGGCACAGCAGGCAGTGTGTCCTCTGTCCATGGGTCAGCGCCTCTTAGAAGTTTTGTCAGAAAGCAGAGCATGTGTGAGCAGAGCCAGGGGCGGGGGGCGGGGGGAGGGACATGACATGAGGACCCCTCTGGGAACTGAGCACAGGGATTCCTCCACTCCTTGTCTAGGCTCCCTTCACTGTGAGCCTCTAGGCTTCCTGGGAGGCAGAGGAGACAGGGCCTTGAGGGAGTCCAAGCCACAGAGCTAGACATCTAGTCAGATGAGGGCCCTGCTCACTGCTGGCCCCAGCCTGGCTGCTGTATACCTGCTCTGCTCTCCCTGAATCCTTATCACACACAATACAGCAGCCTGGTGGGGAGCCATCATTCCCCCCTCCCCAGCTGCCCTGTACAGCCACATCAGACTCCAGAAGAAAAACCTGCTGGAAACTCCTGAACTCAGGGACATGGGTAAGAACTGTCTAGATGATATATCTAGATTGGCCTGAATTAATTACAGTAATGACAAGCTTTTCTTGTAATTGGATTTTTGCCCACTATGGAGCCACCTCCCAGAATAACCCCTGAAGTAATGAGGAACTATTAAAGATCTTAAAACTTGGTTCTGTAAATCTGACCAAGAGCCTGTGATTGGCATGGTCTAGGGTCCTAGGGAAGAACCCACTGTTTTTGGTGTAGTCAAGTGGGCCTAGTAGCAAACTCGCCTCTAAGCACTTATCTTTATAAGCATAGGGTGGTTCAGGTCTCAGCGCCTCCCAGAGACACTTATTTTTGCGGTAGATAGTAATTGATACAGAGAGAGACTCAAGCTTGGTCAAGGTGCAGAGAAGAAGGTAATGTGGGGTTTTTAGTTCTAAAAGGGACATCTATGTCACACATGGCGTTCGAGGCCCAGGGGATATGGAGGAAGAGGGATGGGAGCATAGCTCTGGGGTGGCATCTTCTGCTCATCATACAGATGTTGAAGCCATGAACTCTTGGCAGCTGTGGATACCTGCCAACAAGGCTAGACCTCCCAACACCTCATCATGGAAAGGGGGAAAGGCTCACAAAGCTCTATCCCCCTCCCCGAGGGACTATTGACAGTTAAAGGTGGCTGGGAGAAGGGAGGAATGTCACTGTCTTGATGGGTATAAGCATTGATATAGGCATTGATGAATTGCCTATGCTCCAGCAAATGCCACCCCCCACCTGTACTCAGGGGGAAGCCCTAATCATGCTCCTTGGTACTCTCTCTCTCTTCTTCCTCTCTCTCTCTCTCTCTCTCAGCATATGAAAGGCAACTTGTTATTTTGCTTTCTCCTTTGAGAAAAGGAGGAGAGTAGGGTAGCCCAGCAGGAAAACACACTTTGGTACTTGTCCATTGCTCTGACATTGACATTTTTTTCTTAAGATTTACTTACTCCCCCCCCCTTTTTATTGATTTAAGTTTTATTGCATTATAATGACAAAAGATACATAATTTTAATTTATCTGAATTTGTTAACATTTAAAAACATATTTTAAGTAAATAGAATTACATCACATTCTTCTTTCCCTTTTGTACCACAGCTCCTCCCAGAGACCCCCTTCAATACCTGCCATACCTTTTGTTTTTTATTTTATCATATTCTTTAAAATTTATAAAACATTGTAATAAAAATGAGTATTATAAAAGTTGTTTGATATAAAACAACAGTCAATTGAATAGTCTTATGTAGATGCTTGTCTACAGCAAAATTGAAAATATATCTTTTTCTCAATATAAATTTTAAATAACTCCAAACATACAAACAAACATTTTGTTTTTTGTTTTGTTTTTAATAGAACTTAAAATCTTGGCTCTTACTGTGGTACAAACCCAAAATAAGAACAATTTTTAGACATTGGGGTTCATTGTAATAAGGCTGTACTTCAATGTCCCTCACATCACCAAAGGATTTTACCTCCATAGTAGCTAATCTAAGAGTTGACAGTTCTACAGCACCAAGGAATGAATTGTAGGCACAATTTTTGGATACAGATTTCTTGCTATGGTCAAAGCTATTTGACTTGACTGATTGTCTTCATTCTCAGCCCACAGGGAACAGGTTACATTCATATAAGAAATGGTATATGTAATAAGATGGTCTATCCATGAAATCATTCATTAACTGTTTCAATGAACAATGGTTTTGCTTGTAGGGTGGCACAGACATTAGGTGAGGGTAAGAATCTGGTTCATTGGTTGTGATGATTTTTGAAAAGCATTCATCTCAGAGAAAGAGTAACTTATAAAGTCCTCCTCTTCAAACTTGATGCAATAGTTACAAACATCAAGCAAAGCATTCAGTCTCACTCTTTGTTGTTCCCTTACAAGCCAACTCCCAAATTAATTGTCTATGTTTCTTTTGGCTGTATAAATAATTTTGAAATATGTAGGCTGTTCTGAAAACCACAGTATAGCATAAAAACATCAAAATAAACAATTCTACTAATAGAGAGGCTGAGAAAGGAGAAGCATGATTTCAAGACCATTATGTGGTACACAGCAAGACGCTGTAAGGCACAAACAGCAGAAAGTGTATATGGATTGTACAATATTGGACCTATTTCTCCAACTACCAAATTAGACCACTGGATGACAGCCAACAAATTTCTAATTCCTCATATTTTTGAATTTCAATTGTTTAGGATATGTTGGTAATATTAATTTTCATATTGAGATATTAAGGAAAACGGTCATTATTTCCTGTTATTTTTGTTGTAAGAGGTGGAATTATGTTTGTGGGGATTTGTTGAAAGGTTACTTTCTTGCTTCTTCTAGGGTGTAGTTTTGCTCCTTATGTTGGTGTTGTCCATCTATTATCCCTTGTAGGGCTGGATTTGTGGAAAGATATTATGTAAATTTTGTTTTGTCATGGAATATCTTGTTTTCTCTATCTATGGTAATTGAAAGTTTTGCTGGGTATAGTAGTCTGGGCTGGCATTTGTGTTCTCTTAGAGTCTGTGTGACATCTGCCCAGGATCTTCTAGCTTTCATAGTCTCTGGTGAGAAGTCTGGTGTAATTCTGATAGGCCTGCCTGTATATGTTACTTGACTTTTTTCCTTTACTGCTTTTAAAATTCTTTCTTTGTTTAGTGCATTTGGTGTTTTGATTATTATGTGATGGGAGGAATTTCTTTTCTGGTCCAGTCTATTTGGAGTTCTGTAGGCTTCTTGTATGTTCATGGACCTCTCTTTCTTTAGGTTAGGAAGGTTTTCTTCTATAATTTTGTTGAAGATATTTCCTGGCCCTTTAAGTTAGGAATCTTCACTCTCTTCTATACCTATTATCCTTAGGTTTGGTCTTCTCATTGTGTCCTGGGTTTCCTGATTGTTCTGGGTTAGGAGCTTTTTGCTTTTTGCATTTTATTTGATTGTTGTGTCAATGTTTTCTATGGTGTCTTCTGCCCCTGAGATTCTCTCTTCTATCTCTTGTATTCTGTTGGTGATGCTTGCATCTATGACTCCTGATTTCTTTCCTAGGTTTTGTATCTCCAGGGTTGTCTCTTTTTGTGATTTCTTTATTGTTTCTATTTCCATTTTTAGATTCTGGATGGTTTTGTTCATTTCCTTCACCTGTTTGATTGTGTTTTCCTGTAGTTCTTTAAGGGATTTTTGTGTTTCCTCTTTAAGCACTTCTAGTTGTTTACGTATGTTTTCATGTATTTCTTTGAGGGAGTTATTTATGTCTTTCTTAAGGTCCTGTATCATCATCATGAGAAGTGATTTTATATCTGAATCTTGCTTTTTTGGTGTGATGGTGTGTCCAGGACTTGCTATGGTGGGAGAATTGGGTTCTGATGATGCCAAGTGACCTTGGTTTCTGTTGCTTATGTTCTTACACTTGCCTCCTGCCATCTGATTATCTCTAGTGCTACCTGCCCTAGCTATATCTGACTGGAGCCTGTCCTTCCTGTGATCCTGATTGTGTCAAAACTCCTCAGAGTCAAGCTCTCTGGGATCCTGGGATCCTGGGATCCTGGGATCCTGGGATCCTGGGCCCGTTAGAGCACCTGGGAGTGAAGTCTCCTCTGGGTATTATGGGACTCACTGTTGTGCCCAAGGTCTCCTCAGGGCACCGGCTCCAACAGACTGGAAGGAACCTGTGCCACTGGACTGGCAGAGTTCCTGCATGCCTGGGTCCTGCTGGTCCCAGTTACTTCCAGTGTTGGGACAGATGTTATGTCCTCCTCACCTCTGTTCCTATGATCCTGGGTATGTTAGAGAGCCTGGGAGTGGAGCCTCCTCTGGGTGTTGTGGGACTGGCTTCGGAGTTTGTGCCCAAGGTCTGCTCAGGGCCCTGGCCCAGACAGGTTGGAAGGAACCCGTGCCGACTCTGGCATTTTGAAAACAGTACCTGGGATATTTTACCTGATAGAATTTTTTTTCAGGTAAACACAGGGTGCTATTGGACAGCTTTGTGAGTTCTGAGATACCATGGGCCATGTGGGAACAGACCCAGGGCTGGGGGTGATGGTACATGTCTGCAAACCCAGTACTCAAGACTCAGAGGCAGGGGGAAAGCATACACAAGGTCAAGGTTAGCCTGGACTACATAGCAAGTTTAACCAGGGCTATATATCAAGACCCTATCTCAAAACAAACAAACAAACAAAATACACACTCCATCCCCAAAACAAAAAACAAAACAAAAACAAACAAATAAATAAAACACACACACACACACACACACACACACACACACACACACACACACACTGGGGAGATAGTTCCTATAGCAAAAGGCTTGCAGTTTGAGCTCGAGGACCCTAGTTCAAACTCTGAAAGTTAGGGGGGAAATGCGATGGTGCACACAGTTGTTCCCCAGGGCTGGGGAGCAGCCAAGCCTACTCAGGGAGTTCTAGTCCAGTGAGGAAACCCTGTCTCAGAAGCAAAGCGAACGGATCCTCAGGAATAGCGACTGTGGTTGACCTCTGGCCTCCATGCAGTTTTCCCTGCACACACACTCACACACACACACACACACACACACACACATACACACACACACACCCACCTCTCATACACACACCTAAATAAATTTGAGATTTGCCTGTATTATTGAACCATGGCCTTAGGAATCAAAGATTAGCCTCTCGAGTGGGTCTCTCAGACCGGATTGTTCTGCAGTTACAGACTGGACCTCTACATAATTTGCTTTTCTAGGTGAACTGGGCAGCACATGTTGAAAGACTGAGTTTTCCACCCTAGTAGGAAGGGCTTGCACATGAGGGCCATGATCCTACCTATATGCCTCTCGTGGAGTACCCATCCCACATCTCTGATGTACGCCTCTTGCTGGACCGTGAGCTGCTCAGCTCATCTGTGTGCTCAGCCCCCAGCACTGCCTGCAGCAAGGTGTGCTGTAATAGCTCCAACTTTCATGCTTAAGGCCTACACTCAGCAAGTTTCAAATGACAGCATAGGTAACTATAGGCATCACTCACCCTATGTGGTTAATGCTTTGTACCTCTTATAGTGTTTGGCCAACACTCCACCCCACTCCTGCTGCAGGTCCTGGACAACCAGCAAGCTCTCGATTTTACTTCTTCATATCCCACGTATAAGAGAGATTGTGCTGCATTTTTTACTTCTATGTCTACTTATTATAATATTCTCCTGGTTCATCCACGTTGGCCCACTTGGCAAGATCTCATCCTTTTTGAAGACCAAGTAATACTCCATCGGACCAGTGTGTGCATACAGCATATGTTATTTATTCATTCATTTGTGGACTGGTAAGTTGGTTCCATGTCAATGAGAGAAACACTGCAATGCATATGACATGTTTTATGTCTGGGAAAGGCTGATCTCTCTGGCATTGCTGGATTACGATGCCTCTGAAGAGCTAGCTGATCCAGGCCGATGATGTGAGCCACTCAGAGCTGCCTCATTATCTAGATTGTGCATCAAGAGGCAAGCATATTTAACAAGGAATTTGAAGTTGGACCAGGAACCATCTCTAAAGAGAGCCTGGTCTCTCAGGGAGGCTGACGCACTGTCTCCCCCTTGTGGTAGCTACTGAGACCTGGGAAACCCAACAGACAGCAAGGAGGGCAGGGCTGGCTGTAGACCAAGACATCTGTTAGTCAACGCCCGGCCCGTGGTCACTTGGGAAAGTGTTTTAAGAGGAGCAAGTATCCCAAGGAAGAGCTGGTCTTCAGAAAGTCAGGATATCAGTCTCCCTGGCGCTGATGTTCCCACAGTGTCACTCTAAGCGGTGGGGTGGCAGAGTCCTTAGGGAGTCAGGCCCTACGCTCTGGAGCTGATTAATGCAGAACACTGGGCTGCAGTCCTAGCGGAACAGCTGTGGAGTGTCCTGTGGCAGCTGGGAGTTCACTGTTACTAACCTCGCTTTCCAGTGATGAATCAGGCTCAGAGCAAATACAAAGCATTACCCAGGTTTGTGCCTTCAAGTGCCCCCCACACCCCACCCCTTACTGCTTCGGTAGATTCAAGGCTCTGTCATTCATGCAACGTAAGAGATGGGGACTCCCTGGTCGTTAGTAAGGACCTAGCAGAAGCACTGTAAAACTTTGGGTGTAGACACGCTCCCTAGTTCTGACCAAGCACTTGCTATGCATAGTGGCCAGAACTTCCACAGTTGGTGGTGACAGAAAACAACATGGATTTCTCTTTGTTTTTGTATGGCTTCATGCACAAGTTGCTCTTGCTGTAGATCTTAGTAACCTCGGCATGTGTTTTTTCCCCCCTTTTAAGTGAAGAACTTTTTACTTCCTGGCTTCTCTTTAGCATATCCCACTAGGGCAGCACTGCTCTAGTGGTCAGGAATCCTTATTAGGAAAATAGGGGCAATGAGAACATCATTTAATACCGTCACAGTTGACCTGACATTAGAAACAGCTACTAAATTACTAATGGGCACATAGCACATACAGCATGGAAACACTTGTCCAAAAAATGAGTCACATCCAGGGGAATTATTATTTATATATAATTTATAATACGTGTGTGTGTGTGTGTGTGTGTGTGTGTATGCCATCAGGTTCCTTTTGATGAACATCCCTACTACCATCAATACACCTGTATGTGCTCTCATATGCCAGATTATATTTTGATTTTTTTTTTTTACAGGAATAATTCCCAGGGTGAGTGGATTGCTGGATCTAACTTAAAAAACATTAATAGCACCTGGGAAGACCAGGACATCTCTGAGAAACAGATGTTTCTTCTGGTGGGGAAACTGAGGCACTTGAGAGGTACCTGATTACCATAGCCGCCTTGGAGCTTTGGTAGCTTCTAGCTGGGGCGGGGAGGGGAGGAGCAAGGCAAGGGGCGGGGAAGGGGTGTGTTCAGGAGAGAGTTCAGTGTAGTCACTTCTCTATTGAAGCATCCTTCTCATTCCCGAGGTTCCCCACTAGGGGGCGCACTAGCGAAGATTGACCCACTCTCAATCTTCAGAAGTCATAGCTACTAAGGCTTTGGGTTCAGCTATAGGTGCTCAGAGCCCTGCAAGCGGTAAACCAACAGACCATTCCTGTGTTGCAGCCCAACTAGATGCTCTGGGACCTCAGGACATGGCGGCACCTTGACGCTGGAACTGGAGAGGGGTGCAACCAGGGCTTCTCAGAAGGGTGACTGTAACTGAAGGGCAGGCAGGGTGCCAGTCTGGCAAGGGAGAAAGTAGGTGCCTGAGACTGGGAAAACGGGTGGGGAGGTGTGGCTTATTCCGGAAACAGGAACCCTCATTCTTCCACCAGCTTCCAGGTACTGGGCAGAGCCTGCCTCTCTGCCGAGGTCTCACTCGGCTTTGTCGCCAACAGGAGCACATACCCACTTTGGGCCTGTACTGGTTAGTTTTTGTCAACTGGACACAAAGTAGAGTCACCTGGGAAAAGGGAAGAAATCCCAGCCTAGGAATTGCCTCCATTAGATTGGCCCGTGGGCACGTCTGTAGGGCATTTTCCGGATTGCTTAATTGATGGAGGGAGAGCCCAGCCCACTGTGGGCAATGCTCCTTGAGCAGGTGGGCCAGGGTTGTGTAAGGAAGGTAAGCTAAGCAAACCAGTGGATCAAGCCAGTAAGGAGCACTGGTCCAGGGCTTCCGCTTCGCTTCGTACCTCCAGGTTACTGCCCTGGCTTTCCTTGATGGACTGTAAGCCAAACAAACTTTCCCCCCATGCCAATGTTGCTCAGTGTTTTATCACAAAACAGAAACCAAACTAGATCAGGACCTTTCTCTAGGAAAGCCTAGTTCCCACCTCCCCCAGGGAGACTTTCCTGGCTACTCCTGCTACTTACCCCTAGGGTATACCTTGTCAGCATTTATAGGACAGCCCCTTGGGCAGGCAGGTTGTTATTTACTGGGGTGTCTGCTCCCCACTATGTTTATAGAGCCCCTTCCTTTGCATGGATCTTGGGTCATGGGCTCAGCTCCATGCTAGAGACTTGAACACTAGCTGAACGTTGTTCTGGGCACTCTGCAGGCGTCAGCTGTCAAAAATCTCTGGCACTATTCTGAGGCTTAGCTAGGAATGTGGATGTACAAGGAACACCCATTCTTAGTTTTGTTACTGCTTAAGTCTTCCGGTTTCCAGTTTTCCCATGGTGGGTGTGGGTAGGAAATTATCAAACCCACAGGGAAAGAAAGAAAGTTTCCCACATGTTTTCTCTGCCCACCAGTGTTGGCTAGCCGAGCAAACCTCTGTAAGGACTGCCCTGGCATGATTTGGCTCAGGGAGTTTGAGATGCATCTCACCTTAAGTTCTTGGTTTATTTATTTATTTTTATGTATATGGGAGTTTTGCCTGCATAGAAGTTTGTGGACCATGTGTGTGCCTGGTATTTGAAGAGACCAGAAGAGGATATCAGATCCCCTGGAACTGGGGTTACAGGTCGTTGTGAGCTGCCATGACCTCTGGAAGAGCAGCCAGTGCTCTTAACGATTGAGCCATCTCTCCAGCCCCTGTATCTCATGTTAAATTAATTTTGTACAGTTAGCATGTCTTGAACCAGGATGGGTCATGAGTTCCAGAGCCTTCCCTGTACAATATGACAGTGACTGGACATCTCACCCACAGTGGGAATACAATTCTCTGGCAGTCCAGGACCAGTGGCACACATTGGTCACATTTCCAAGTTCTCGTCTCTTAGAGACCTACCTACCTACTAAATCTATCATTGGAGCTGATCTTCTTCTTTGATTTATATTTTGCAATCTAAACAAAAGTTCCATTTTTATCCCAAGTTAGAACAGCTAAAACGAAACTCCTGTTTAGAGGAAGTTTTGATTAATTAAGGCATAGATTGTATGAGCTAAGGTATTTCCCGGGACCCTGAGCATTGAAACCATCAGCCACTTACGTGCCCCTTGCCTCTGTTGATAACCCCAGGATCCAGTCCCAGGACTCTGATGATTTGATGAATTCCAGGTTGACATTATTTCTAGGTAACTGTTCCTGCTGGTCGCCAATCCTGAGAGTGTCCTTGACACAAGAGCCAAATGTCAGCTGGCCAGGTTCTGAATGTTGGTGCATGAAATCAGCACAGGCTCTCCCAGGAAACACACCAAGAGAGCCACGTGGCCTATTACAGTGTCACCTACTCCAGCAGGAAAAGACTGGTGAGATTCCTGTTCTTCCCCGAAGTAGTCTTTTGACCTTGGCAAGCTAGTTAGCTTCGGGCCCTAAAACCTTGTTGGGGTGATTCCGTAGCACTATGCACAGACCCCGCCCATGAGCAGAAGAGAGGCAAGTATTGCCTGCGGAGAGCCTCCCTCTCCCAAGTTGGTCCCATTTCTCCCACTAAGGCTGGCAGGTCACACTTCCTCCAATGCCATTGCATGGAACAGGGTGGAACAGCCTTGGGAAGGTGCATGAGCAAGGCAAGGCTTCCCTTGAAAGGAGCTGACACTGGCCTGGAAGCAGGAGGTTCTGGGAAGGAAAGGGTCTGCTGGTCTGGCGCCTGCAGGGCCCTGGGCTGGGCTGGGAGTGAGTTCTGAAGTCTGGGTAGGAAGAAAGGCTGAGAGGCAAGGGTCACACTGCAGGAGTTTTCATTAACTGCTGACAGACATTACACATGCTGGTTGGGCATGAGAGGAGTAGATGCAAATGAGAATTCTCCTGTCTTTGTGGGCCAGGAAAGGACATTTCAAGAAGGTCACTGGTGACACGGAGTTGCTAGTGAGACAATGAAATGCAAGCACAAGCCACAGCAACAACCACATAAGCGCCATATTCTCTTTACCCTGACTTAAGAAAGAAGAACTTGCTGGCAATGACAGTTATGGAAAAGGTTCTCAGAGATTTAGAACCGAAGGGTAAATGTTATAGCTTCGAGTGACACAAATCAGCAAGCATTAACACAGAGCAGTGCTGTGGTAAAAACAACCCATTGTATAGACAGGGAAACTGAGCCTTAGAGAGTCACAGAATAGCTCAATCCATGGTGAGCATGAAAGATTTGAAAATACAAGAATACATTGTGCTAACATTTGCAGGGAGTGGCATAAAGCAGGCTTCTTCATGAACTTTCACTACTATAAATTCTAGAGACTCTACAATGGAAAACCTTGGAATTAAAGTTATGGAATCACAAAATGGAAGAGGCTAAACCAACCTTGTTGTCTCTTCCATCACGTGAGCCCTTGAAGATGCTTCCGGGTTTAGTCATCTTGATGCCTGACATATGACACCCAGTGTGTGGAGGGACCAAAAGCATGTGCTGACCACCAATGCCAGGTAAGCGGCTGAGATGTGCAGTTGTGGGATTAAATACAGAGACTAGGAACAGGTTTGGCTGGAAGTCTTCGGTGCAGGAGGAACACGTTTGTCAGGGCACAAGCACTCTCAGCTGAACCTGACCCAGATTTCAGCAAACTATGACCTTACCTTATTCTCTCTTGCCTGTTCTTTACAAACTCCTGGGGAGGTCGAACTGGACACGGTGGTCTGGGAAGCACTGCCAAACGCCAGGCTGGATCTGTGCCGGCTTACAGAGCCAGCCAGACAGCATAGGGACGCCGTCAAGGCTTTTACCAGAACAGAATAAAGAATTGTTTGAGGGGGCTGGCCTGAAGGCAGGCAACAGTCAACAATGTCTGCTGCTCAGGGATGCTGTGCCTTTAGAACAGACATTTGTGGAAGATTTGCCGTCGCTCCTTCTACATAGAACTCAGGAGTCCCCAAGCTAGGGGTTGGTTAAATGCTCGTTATCAAAGGGCAGTTTAGACCAGTGGTTCTCATCCTCCCAAATGCTGTGACCCTTTGATACAGTTCCTCATGTTGTTGTGACTCCCCCCCCCACCCCCCCCCCACTGAAAACATAAAATTATTTTGTTGCTACTTCATAACTAGAGTTTTGCTACCGTTTTATTTATTACAATTTGTAATGTAAATATCTGATATTGAGAGTTATCTAATATGTGAACCCTGTGGGGTCTCGACCCACAGGTTGAGATCATCTGGTTTAGATGCTTCAGCAGAAGAGTAAAGCCACCCAAGATGACCACAGTGGCTCCACAGTCTCCTCATGTACAGGATCCCATAGTCTCAGCACCTGGAAGATTATAGCAGAAAGAGTCTCAGTTTGGGATCAGCCTGGGCCATGTAGTAAGACCCTGCCTCAAAACAAGTATTAAGCAAAGGACAATGAGTAACTTGTAAAACAACAACAAAATATCCACATTAAAATCTAATTGGATATAAGCCTCTAGTTAGGTAATATACTTTATTACATGGAGGTTTTTTTTTTTTTTAATTCCTCTCGGACATGAGTTTTGGAGGTTGGGGTTCACTACTTTTCATACAGTCTGAACGGAGAGGTGTCTCTCTCACGCTGAACTATGATCCGTGCGTTCTCACTGGAGAGCAGGCTGTAACTGAGTGTGAGCAGGAGTAAGCGCCTTTCTCCTAAGGTCTCCTAAAGGTGACCTTGTCTCGTTATAACAGCCTAAGGACCAGTAGTCCCCACTGCTGAGGCCAAGGCCCCTCAGCTTTAGTAAAGGACCGAAGAACAGCCTTCTGAGCTGCCAGCCTCCGGCCTCAGTGACCCCTGTCTCCCTCCAGCTTCCTGGCTATCAGAACTTTCCTGTTTAGTCTTGTAGTGCAGTGGTGTGCCTGGGGAGAGATGCCGCTTCCAACCACTCAGTGTGACCAGCTTAGCTGCGGTGCTCCTGGGGGGGGGGGGGGGGGGGGTGGTTAAAATAAATTGGGGGGGACGAGGGGGGAAACTCTGTTGCTGTTAAATACAGAATTTCACAATCAAGTAAGAAGTACTTTGGAAACCAAGCCATACATAGAGCTTTGTATATTGAGAAAAAAAAAACAAACAAACCAAAAACAAACAAGTATTTTCATGTAACTAATTACATGCCTTTTTTTTTAGAGGTGGGTGCTTAGTTATTTTTATTTATTTATTTATTTTTAATTTTAATTTTTATTAGATATTTTCTTTATTTACATTTCAACTGTTATCCCGTTTCCTCATTTCCCCTCCAAACTCCCCCACCATCCATCCTCCTCCCCCTGCTCACTAACCTACCCACTCCTACTTCCTTGTTCTTGGATTCCTCTACACTGGGACATCGATCCTTCACAGGACCAAGGGCCTTTTCTTTCACTGATGTCCCACAAGGCACCCTCCATCCATGTGGTTGGAGCCGTGAGTCCCTCCATGTGTATACTTTGGTTGGCAGTTTAGTCTCTGGGAGGTGTAGGGGTACTGGTTGGTTCATATATTACATGCCTTTTTAAAAAAAGATTTTCTTTTTATGTTTTAATTATGTGTATGTGTGTTTGGTGGAGGGAGTTTGTATGCACGAGTCTAAAGGAGGGCATTAGATCCTCTAGAGCTGGAATTGCAAGTAGTTGTGAGCCACCCAATGTGGGTTCTAGGAACTGAACTCTGGGCCTTCGGAAGAGCAGCAAGCACTCTTAATTGGTGAGCCATCTCTCTAACCCCCATTACATATCCCTTGAGTATAGAATCCTTAACAGAGATGTGCTAATAAACTCATAAACAAATTGATAAGCAGCTGGGATAACTCAAGAATGTCAATCCAGTCTTACTTCCCTATCAACCACAGACATGGGAGGAGAGGGGCTCTCTGCTTTACAAAATACCAGCAGAGTCTTAGGCTTTCTGCCTAGGTCCCTTTGGGCACTTTTCAGCTGAGTGGAATTCCTGATATCCAGAACCCAGTTTCCACATATCTGAGAAGGACTTGGTGCAGAAGGAGATGTGAACTTCATTTTGGTTATATCCCTCTGCCAGGTTAGGATCAGAGCGAAATATATAAGCTTCCCTCAAATGACCCAGATCATTGGCAATGCTAGAATTGCCAGAATTAAAAATAATCCACGAAACACAAACAACAAAAACTTTGTGCTATCTTGTACAGCAGAAAATTACCAAGATGAATAGTATGCAAAACAAGCAACAAGTAAGGAGGGAAAAAAGTGCAGACAGGTGTTGCAGACTGGCCTGGGAGCTTCCTGAGGGGCACATGGCCTGTGTGGATGGATGCCATAATGGATGTGTTAAGTAGCCATAGGCTACAGTAGTTGCTATTCTTAACTGAAGGCTGGGGGGGGGGGTGTCACCCTATTCTTCATGGTTCTCACATGGATCTGGGCATCTCCAATTGCAGAACCCATCGTTAAGACCCTATTGGCTAACAACAGGACAAATAAATGTCCTTAGGGTGTTTGGGGACACATATTCACTTGAGAAATGTGGACAGCCTGTAGTTGGAAGGGTCTCTGGAGAGAATCATTTTCGAAGCTTTCTTGGAGCTGGAGAGGGAGAAACTGTGCCCACTTTCAGGCTTATGTTTTTCCAAAACAGGAAAGGATGCTCAGGGGAGTTGTTCTATGCACGAGGTCAGCCCTGACGGGTAAAGCTGCGTTGGCAGCTGTGGCACAGAAGCTCCATGTGCCCTTTGCAATCCTCCCACAACAGAATGCCTTGTGGGATCCCTGGATGGAAGGGCTTTCTATTTTAGTCATAGAGATTCTGATACAATGAGGGTACCAGGTCTTGTTTGTTTGTTTGTTTGTTTCGAGGGAGGTGGTTCTTATGTAGCTAAGGGTAGCCTTGACCTTGTTGTGAGGTTGAGAATGACTTTGAACTTCGGATCTTCGGATCTTGGCTCTTGAGTGCTGGGATTATAGGCATGTACCAACCCACCTGTTTTATGTGTATCTGGGCTTCATGCATACAAAGCAAGCACACTGTCAACTGAGGCCTGAGAAAGTGATGTGGTGCCTCCAAAGGTCATAGATGGGACTGATGTTGGTGGCAAGTGGGGCCAGTCTTTCCTCATTTTATGCTTAGAGAGCCTCTGAAGGAATCATGAGAAGGGCTCTATGGGAGATAGTTGTTTTCCCATATTTTGCATGTATTGCTCTTTTTCATGTTTTTGTTAAATATTTTAAAACAAAACATTCCTGCACTCTGATGTATTGTCAGAGTAGACATTGAATAAAACTGTGAAGGCCAGAGGAAACATTAGTCTACCATAGACTACATTAGTCTACTTGGCCCATCTGGCCTCCTTCCTCACCCCCAAGTGTCAGGCTGAAAAGTTCTTGGAAGGGTCCTGGAGCCACTGAACCCCTGCTTGTCCTTAACTTCCTGATTTATGTTTTGTAAAACTACCTCTGGCTGCACCAGAAAGCCTCTGTGCCAGGTTGGGTATGGATCTCTAGATGGTGAAGGCAAAGAGGGAGGAGGATTTAGAGATGGATTTAAATCAATGATTTTCAGCCTGTGAGTGGTGACTCCTTTAGGGGTTGAGCTCACCCCCCCCCCATCACCTTTCCCAGAGGTCACCTAAGACCATCCATCAGAAAACACAGATATTTGCATTACAATACATGCTAGTAGTAAAAATACAGTTATTATGTTGCAACAGAATAATTTTATGGTTGAAGGTTACTACAACACGATGATCTGTATTAAAGAGTCTTGTATTAGGAATGTTGAGACCGGTGCTCTAAATCATTAGGAATCTTTCTGTCCCAGTATAGATGTGCTAGTCCAAGTCTCAATTTTTGTTATTGTTATTAAACATTACTTATATTAATATTTAGTGAGTAGTGGAATGGCCTTAGAAGGCAGCCAGAAAATGCAGGGTTGATTTTGGAGTTAGAAATGGTTTCCAATTAAAAAAAATGTTTAGGGTACACACACACATATGCGCGCGCGTGTGTGTGTGTGTGTGTGTGTGTGTGTATGTGTTTGTGTGTAAGGTATGTTTTGTCATGCCATGTCACACATGGAAGTCAGAAGACAATCTCAGATTTTCACCTTTCCCTTTATTTGAGACAGGGTCTCTTTTGTAATTGGCCACTGTATACAACAGGTTGGATAGCTGATAAGTTTCCTGTCTCTACCTCACATCTTGTAGTAGGAACAAAGATTATGGATACACAGTGCTGTGCCTGACTTCTGGGACAGAAGGCCAAGAGACTGCTGCCACTATTTTTCGCTCTTGCTCTGTCTCAAGTTTAATTGCAAAGATCTCCTCACTGTTCCTAAGAGCTGTCCATGGTAAATGCTGAGTGCTCGAATGCTTGAGTCAGTATGACAAGATGCTAACGAGGAGCTTTTGCATTCTGGGGATCTGAACTCAGGTCTTCAGGCTTGTACAGCTTGTGCTTTATGCATTTAGCTATCTCCAAAGCACAGGCTTTTAAATGTTTTTTTTTTTTTTTTTTAGAAAGGGATAGGAGAATTATTTCCATTCCATGTTTCACCCAGCTCTCTCAACCCCCTGTCAATTCCAAAGAGTCTTAGAAGACAGACTAAATTCTCTGGGGACTTCTAGGGACCTGGGGAGGAGAATTCACAGCAGCACACATCACTGTGTACCATGATCAGCCCTGGGTAGAAGCCCCTTGTTTGCATCCTTGACTACTAGTCTGACTCAAGCCTTCAGGCAGTCACCATCGATGGCTCATAGAAGCAATGAAGGGATCTTTGCTAGTAGACTTGAGATAAAGCAAGAGTGGACAACAGGCAGTCTCTTGGCCTTCTGTTCCAGCCAAGATCCCCTTGGCAAATGTAAACAAAACACAATTGTCAAGGGTGTACAGAGAATCCCTTGTGTACTGTGTGGAAGCATCACCTGTCAATCAAAAGCTGATGGCCTGTTATTGAGGCAGGAAGTAGGAGGTGGAAGTTCTGGTAGGAAGAAAGGAACTCCAGGATAGAGTTATGGGAAGAGATTCGCCCCAAACTCTGAGGAGAAAGAAGCATGAAACTAAGGAGAGACAGCCAGCCTTATAGAACAGAGTAAGTGGGTTAATTAAGTTATGGCTACTTAGGGAACAGCCCAAGCTTATGGCCTAGGCATTTATTCATAATTGATTAAGTCTTATAGTACTAATTTTGGGAACTGGGACAGGGGTAGAAAAACCCATGAGTAAACAAGGAAGCTCCTTGGAATATTCCTCACTATCATAGATGCCAATAAAAGCAAAGAATGACACATGAATTAGAGTTTGGGTTTGGGTGTCTGAACCTCAGTGTTCTCTCCCTGTTTGTTCTTGTTTTAATATTAGTCTCTTTGCAAGAGAAAAAGCAGAGTGACCAAGTACAAACACCACTGCTTTAGAATTTGTTTTACTTTCCTTTTTTAATTGAAAAATTTTCCATACAATATATTCCTCATTTATTACAAGATCCTCTCTAGCTCCCCACCCAAATGTCATGCCCCTCCTCTCTCTCAGAAACAAGCAGATAAGAAAAAAGCAGTAACAACAACAGAATTAAAAAATACAAAAGACAAAACCAAACAAGTATGAGAAACATACACATGCAGACAGAGGCACACTCAAGAAACCACAGAATCAGAAACCATAATATCCAAGTAAAGGATCAGTAAGATTTTAAAAAAAAAAAATGTCCAAACAGCGCAGTATGAGACAACAATGTCTCCGAGAATACCTCTGAGCTCATTTTGTATTGCCACTCTACTACTGGCTGTGGGACCTGCCCTTTACATGTTTTGTATAGCTAGTGAGACTCCATTGGAGAAAACTAATTTTTCTTTTGTAAGCAGTTATTAGTTTGGGATAACTTCTTGTTTAGGAATGGTGGGGGTATGCCATGGTTTGTATATGCTTGGCTCAGAGAGTGGCACTACTAGAAGGTGTGGCCCTGTTGGAATAGTTGTGTCACTGTGGGTGTGGGCTTTAAGACCCTCATCCTAGCTGCCTGGAAGTCAGTTTTCTGCTAGCAGCCTTCAGATGAAGATGAAGAACTCTCAGTTCCACCTGTACCATGACTTCCCTGGATGCTGCCATGTTCCTGACTTAATAATGGTCTGAATCTCTGAACCTGTAAGCCAGCCCCAATTAAATGTTGTCCTTATAAGAGTTGTCTTGGTCAAGACGTCTGTTCACAGCAGTAAAACCCTAACTAAGACAGTGTATCTACTTCCACTCTGAGTCCCAGGACAGCATCTGGCTTAGGCTTGTGCATGCTGCTATAGACCCTGTGAGTTCATATGTGCGTGAGTCTTGTCGTATCTGGAAGGTCTTGTTTCCTTGGTGTTTTCCATTCCCACTGGGTCTTCAAATCTGTCTGCTTTCTCTTACACATAGTTCCCTAAGTCCTGAGGTGAAGGGTTTGATGAAGATTTTCCATTTAGGACAGTGTTTCAATGTCTCTTACTCTTTGTACAATTTCCAGTTGTGGATCTCTACAGTGTCTTGCTCTTGGCTGAGCAAGACACTAATCAATGAGTGCTGCAGAATGCTGTTAGGAGTCATTTTATAGATATGCTCTTTTAGTAGAACAATAGTACTTGGTTTTCTCCTGGGCCCATGGCTTATCCAGTCTGAAATTCTTAGTCATCTGAGCAGTGTCAAGCATTAGCTCCATTTCATGGAATGGGTTCTATACCCAATCACATAGTGGTTGGTTACTCCTACAACCATTTGCCACTACTACATAAGCTTATCTTACCACTGTAGATCTCAGTGTTTGTAACTACAGTGGTGTTCATAATCCTCTCTAGTAGTGTGCAGAGAACCTTTATGTACCATGAGCACTAGTCAGTAGGCATGAAGGCTCTAGTTAGGTGCCAGTTCAACTTCCCCTTGGTCAGCAAGATATGCGAGTGGTGTCTTCAGAAATAGGCTCTTACCGTTAGGAGAGCAACCAACATCCTTGGCAATAGCCTGAGTTGCCTGTGGTTTTCCATCGGATCCCTTTTGCTAATAACTCAATTAGTTTTAACCCTTCCTGGCACTGCAGGTTTCACTTGATATCAGGAGATGTCTCCTCTATTATTTGATGACTCCGTTTAGATTTCTTTCATATAAGTATATGTTGTAAGAAGCTTCTAGAGTGGTAGGTTTCCACATGACCCTTCAAATGGCCCTTAGTGCGGTCCCTCCCCATATTCCCTCCCTCCCACTCCTCTGTCCCTCCCCGCACTCCCTATTTAATATTTCAGTTCCAATTTTCCCTCTGTTTTAAGACTTAAGTTTGAATCCCTGCCTTTCTACGTTTTGTGTGTGTTTTCCTTCTCTGAAAAAGGAGAGCTGTTAGATTAAATGAGAGGAAAAGTGTAAAACTCTTTGGGGCGTTGAAGTGCATATTACTTTCAAGGAGGTGAGAACTGAGTGGGTTAAGTAAAATAAAATAAAATAAAATAAAATAAAATAAAATAAAATAAAATCCATGGAAACAAAGTTGATGAAAGAGGGAGGGGGTATAGGACAGCTCAGAGTAATAGAATTCCAAACTGTGGGGTATGGCAGTTGAGTATCCCCATTGACTTTGAGCTCTTCCACACTTGGGGGTGCAGCTGCTTCTGTGATGACTGCCCAAGATTTCATCACTGCGGAGGGTGTCCTGGATAGGCTCCAAGGAAGGCTCACACAAAAAATGAACAGAGTAAGCTACCCACAGCTAAGTCTGAGGGATGGGCTGCGAGGAGTAGGTGTCATGGATACCAGGAGGAGGAAGCCCAGTCAAGGAGCACCTGACCTATCAGGGCTGCTGGCAAGTTGAGTTCTCTACTGAGCTTTTTGGCCCTAGACCTTTATGAGTTCTTTCTTTCTTCTCCATAACAATTGCTAGTCAGGTAAAGAACCCAACTGATAAATGGGTAAAGGAACTCAACACGTTTCATATAAAGTAATATAAATGGCCAATAAATATATGAAAAAATGTTCAACATCTTTAGCCATCAAGAGAAGTATGGAAATAGCAAATACAAGTCAAAAGAAGACACGAGAGAAACGGATTCTTAGACCCTGCTGGTTAAGAGCACAAGTCTCTGCAGTCACTGTAGAAATCAGTACAGAAGTTCCTCAAAATACAGAGTATGTAGCTAACTGTATGGCCCAGCTGTACCTCTGGTGGGTATATACCAGAAGGGAGACTTAGCGCCCCACAGAGGCACCTACACAGCCGTGTTTATCACTGCTCACGATAGCCAGTGTGTGGAACCGGCCTAGTTATCTGTGGGCATGTGACTGCCTAAGACGAGGTGGCACGTGCACAGAGCAGCACACTCCTCAACTTCAAGAAAAACGAAGTTGTGGCATTTGCAGGCAAATGGATACAACTGGAAATCAGTGTGTTAATGATAATAATCCGCACTCAGAAAGAAAAAAGAAAGTGTGTGTGTGTGTGTGTGTGTGTGTGTGTGTGTTTATCATAGGACAATCTAAAAACCAAATAGAAAGGTAAACAGGAGAGAGGTATGGATAATAGGTCATAGGTCTCGACATGTAACCTTACCTATATAAAAATGGGACGAAATCTGTTTTGCACAATGAATGTGCACTACTATGAAATTAGTAATTACATATAAAGCCGAACCGAGTCTCACTGACTGGACACATTCCACCTACGAGAGCTTTGACAATCCTTCCAGGAGGGTAAGAGGGGAGTCCATGTCAAGGGCTGGTAGAAGCAGAGGGCGGGCAGCGGGGCTGGGGAGTGATGGAGGGCAAAGGTGGCTATGGGGATCTCTGATGCTCTCTGTCTTCCCCCTCCTCCTCTTCTTAGTCTCTTTGTGTTCATTTGTTTCTTTAAGCTTCTGGTTTTGTTTGAAGGGTCTTGCAGTGCAGCCTGCAGTTCACTCTTCTGCCAGGAACACTAGAGTGTACCCTCCCTGCCAGGGTCAGCTGGTGTGTGCCCTTCCTTCTTTTCCCTTTTTGAGCAGAGGTTCAAGCCTCCTTAAATTCCGAGAAAAAGGAGAAACTGAAGATACAGACACATGATTTCTCACCCATTGCCCACATGGCTTTATTACACAATCACTGAATTGCTAAGCCAGTGGTCCCCTGGGTCCTTGGAGTGCCACTGTCTAAAATCCAACCCTGTCTGCCTGCCTGGTCTCTCACTTCTTCATCCTTTTTTATCATCGCTGTGGCCAAGGCTGACAGCTGTGGGCCAGCCGAGAAGCCTCTCTCCAAAGGCTGTCCCGCTACTCCCCACCTTGTCTCTATCTCCATGCCCTTTCTGGAACACTGTCTCGTTTTCTCTCTGCTAGCCACGGCCAAGGGCTCCTGAGTGGCCACTTTGACTCAAGTCTCCTTTGCTTTTTCTGTAATCATATCTTCAGGAGTTTTCATCCTGAGTTCCAGGTCTTTGAACGTTCTACACCTTGGCTAACTCATGTGTTTGAATTTGAGCTTCTAGAGAGGGATCTTCAGGTGTGTGCATCTATCCATGCTGAAACACACCTTCTGTTTAGGAGTTACAGTTAATGGCACTGGGTCACGCAGGAATCCACTTTGTTCCAGCCAGTGGGTGGGCGGGAGTTCATCTTGTGCTGTCATCCTTTTAGCCACCGATTCCCTGAGACATCAGAGCCCATGGGAGTCATAGCTCAGGCCCATTCCTAAAGCGGGACATTTCCCATCATGACTCCAGGATCTGGGATTGCTCCTCCTGAAAGGAAGAGTGATTTCAAAATCTACCCTAGAAGTGGTGTGGAAAAGCCCAGCCTCACAGCTCTTCCAGATTGAGCTTCCTAAGTGAGTGGATTGAGTCACACTATCAGTAACCACACAGAGCCACTTGGGAAGCCATTCCTAGGGCTGTGATTTCTGGGCCATCTGTGTCACTTCAGAGCTGAGTGAGGCTGAGATGGAGGCTGACAGCTCCTGACACCTCATCGTCTTATCTTGGAGAAAATTGCTTGATGTCCTCAAGTGGAGACTTCAGACCCATGAAATACCCATGGAAAGATTTTCCAATTATTTTTTTTCTGCTACCATATCTGCAGTGAAAAAAACACCCTTTCAAGCCAATGCCTGCCTTTCGGATAGTGATTGTGGAACACCTGTGAGGGCAAACCAGCAGCCTCCCTGCCAAGTTTCCTTTGGGAACTGCCGTGTTGGCATCACCCACTCATGATGGGCTGGTTAGAGGCACAGTGGAAAACGTCCGTTGAGCAATAGCTAGCATCTGCGTCAGGCAACCTGGCCCATTTTGATAAGGTGAGATCATAGGTTTCTTGCTCGTGGGTGAATAGTTTTCTGGAAGCCGTGGAAGACCTAATTTATTTTCCCTGTTTGAGTATGGGGAAGGTATTAGTAAGCAAACACAACAAAAAACAAAGAGGACCAGAAAGTCTGAGTCTCCTAAGGCGATAAGCAAGTTACTCACCGTGTTTTCTTCAGATGGATACAGAGAACAAGAGAAGCATTTGTGGCATTCTTAGCAATCTGTCCAACACTGTCCTGGGCAGTTTACATATGAGATGGATGTGTAGTGCAGTCCCTGTCACACTAACAGGGTGACATCAATAATAACAGGTTGCAAAGGGAGAAAAGCACACCTAGGCTCACTGTGGTGTGTTGCAGTGAGTGTACCATGGTGTGCTATGAGCATCCGTGCTCCAGAGGTAAGAGGAAAGAGTAGATTTTAGGAAAGAAGCATGAGAAAGTCATGTGGAAGTGTGAGACTGTTTTGAAAACTAGCTAATGTTAAGTGTTTAGCACCAGCATCGTATTTCTTTTTCCTCAGAGCACTGCAGTGAATCCTGGTCTTTGGCTCCGGTGTCAGCCTCAGCTCTAAGACAGTGGTCCTCAACCTATGGGTCTCGACCCCTTTGTGGTCTAATGACCCTTTCAAGGGGGTCACATAAGACCATGAGAGAATGCAGATATTTACATTATGACTCATAACTGTAGCAAAAGGAGAGTTATGAAGTGCCAAGGACAATAAAGAACTCTAAAATGTCACAGAGTTAGGAATATTGAGAAGCACAGCTCTAGGAGAAGCCATATGTCTAAGACACACAGGAACTGAGCCACCGAGGTAGAATTCCAGAACAGAGCCTAGGAGCTAAGGGCTAACCATCTCGTTACAGTAACTAATTCTGTTGCTACGGAAGGTACAGACACAGATATGAAATGGGTGGTACAGTACAGAGTAAACGTTATACAAAAATAAGAGAGAATACCAGAATAGGGAGTTGGCCTGAGCTTGGGTGGTAGTGGTAAGGAAATCTGAGATAGTCTTGACATGTAACAGAGGAGGGGCTTGTCTGGAGTTTGGATTTGAATGTGTACTGGCTGGCCAAATAGATGACTGCTCTAATTGGTGCCTGGGCACACAGGATGCTGGGCAGAGCAATACTGATGCTCACCGATACTCCTGATTTGATTGAAGCTTAGGAAATCTGTAGGAAGAAACTTGGATCCAGGGTGTCCTTGGATTCTGGCAAACACAGATTTAAGGATAAGCTGGAGGTAAAAGTCCCTGGAATCCATTACTCGCACCACACTGCAAAAGACCAGGAGAAGCATAAAACCTCTGTGTGGCATAACCGCCTTCTGAGACTTGGCTTGTGGAATGACATGATGACGGTTGATAACTACATTGGAAGGATTTGATTCTCTATGTACATAAAGACATTGGAATTGGAAAAGACTCACAGCCCATGGCTCTTGTTTTACTTGCCCTGTAAGCTAAATGTTCTCCAGGCCACATCAACCCTAATGACAGCAACCACACAGACAACCCCCAGTGGAAAACAGGTTTGGCTACAAGGATACTCTTATAAACTGGTTTTCTGGAACATGGAAGCCTTTCCTCTGCAAACAGTGGTCAGGAGACAGAACTCAGGCTCTCCTGTAAAACTGCCTGGGCTCTGGAGCAAATGGGGAGCCATTGAGCAATTACAAGGCTGGCTGGAAATGGAGCGACCCTTCCCTCCCCTGGGGATTTTGTCAAGTCCTTCTGAGAAAGAGCTCAATGGCATGATCACTTCTGCAGTTTTCCAGGTTTGCTGCCCTAGCAGTGGATCAGCACTTGTAAATACTTTTTGTTCCTGTATAGAGTAAGAATCAAAGTAACTGTAAAAACTAGCACAGTGAGTTTTCATGAGCTCTTTATGGGATTGTTGTCTCACTCAGTGAGAGGAGATCTCAGGGATGGGGCTGGCTTAGAACTCACTATGTAGACCTTCCGACTCTCTGGGTTACAGGTGTGGACCGCCGTACAGTCCTAGGGACTGAATTTGGGGCTTCGCGCACACTAGGCAGACACTCTCTTGGCCAAGCTGCATCT
>JADRCD010230820.1:567-26483 GCA_019843815.1 Montemys delectorum
TCTGAGTTCTCTTTGTCAGATTGTGCTCAGTGGTTCTCCAGAGTGGTTGTGTTAATTTATCTCACAGCACACACACAGTCCTTGGTATTTGCACCATAGCCAATATTCAATACTTTTGGCAATTTTAGTAAGTTTAGACTATCTATACATGCTGATAGGATTTTGTTGATATTGCTTAAAGCTTTATAGATGGGATCTATTGGAGAAATTAGTGTATGAAACACATGAGCTAGTCTTTATTTAGTTCTCAGAGAATGTACAAATGGATCACCCTCTATGAGGTATGCTCAACCATAGGTGTGAATATGTCCCAACACAAAATCATAAATTTACTCCACACATTGTGTGAGGTTTTGGTAATTTGCTTTTGTAACTCAATCAGTGACTCTCAGGTACGAATTTTGTGTGTGACAATATCATTTCTCACTTCTAAGATATTAAACATACCCAGATAAAAAGGTTAAAAACAGCACTTTACAGCCAGGAACCCTGAGCCTCACAGTCACCTCATTCTGCCATTCTGGCTTGTAGCACCATGGACTGATTTGGCTTGTTTTTGTGCTTAACATAAATAGAACCACAAAGTATGTGTTCTTTCAAGTAGGTTGTAGGTTGCCATTTTTTTTAGACTGTTGCATATAATGGGCTACAGTCTCATATACCATGGCTGGTACCTATGCTCCCACTGGTGAACATTCGGTATTTTTAATCGGTAGCTATTAAAAACAAAACTCCTGTTTCCAAGTATTTTACGTGCCTTTGTGTATACACTTTAGCATGAGGTTTCCAGACTACTTGTGCAATGTGGTTTTCTGAGGGGGCTTTCTCAACCAGCCCATCTATGGGATCATAATCTTGTATGATGAAGCCTACCTGCTGTTTCAGAAGGACTTAGAGGCCCTCTGAGTCTGGGCATGTCTAGAATTCTTTCTTTATTGGAGAAGTATCAGTTTAGTCAGGTGTGGTGTGTAAAGAAGGATGGATAGGCTGGCACCTGCTCCTGCCACTGTGGCAAAGTTGGTTGGAGGCAGCCAACTTAGAAAATATTACTTGCTTACTTCATTCTTTGTTAAGGGCCTAGAAGGACTCCAACCAGCACAGGATTTTGTCCACAGATTGGGTAGATGATGTATCTCTGTGCAAGAGGAGAAGAGGGAGAAGTACAACGCAGATGTGCCAGGAGACTTACAGGTGTTGCATGGCATGTACCTCTGAATTATGACATCCCTTTGGAGGGAGGGAGCTTCAGGGAGTAAATGGCAGGTAAACAGAGGTTACACATCTGGGAGAAGAGACTCAGTAGATTCATGAGAGCAACTATTAACAGTATGAAAGGGAGTACTACTTGCTGGTGCTGGAAACACTGACAAGCCAAACCTTGGGAGCTGTCTGCAAGGAGCAGAGTGAGTTCCAGGGTCACAGCCTTCAGGAGTCATCTGCCATGTGGAACTGGCTTTTTGATGATGTAGTCACATTGGTGAGAACTTTATAGTTAAGTTTGTTATCCTTGTTCCTTGTAAGTAAGCCCTCACTTATATTCCTGTTGGTAACCCCAATATAAACTCACTGGTCCACCAAATTGAACACTGGCCCAACTGTCTGTCATGGGCTCCCATTCTGGGGTGAGTGTAAATGAGTGCTGCATCTCTCCCAACAAAGTCTGTCACACTGCTGTTTGATAGGCCAGCTGAAGCTCTCCTGGGAGCCATGTTTGCATTTGACACCTTTCTGAACATCCACCGACAAAGAGAAGCTCTCCAAAGCCTCATTTGGGGGACATTATTAGAAGTGTGCTTCAGCGATCAGAATGTGTGTTCTTCAGGATTAGGAAAAACAAAATGATGGTGGGTTGGAGAGTTTGGAAAAGAGAGGCAAACAGACAAGGCTCAACAACTAGGCAACTGGCATCAACAGGTTTCCTCTCTGTTTAGGTTGGTTCTTTAAGGGTAAACAAAAAACAAGTAGAGAAAGTACAGACTTTTAGCATGAAACTAAATGTACTTTTCTTATCATTCAGCAGTTTTGTAAAATGAATTACAATCCAACATTTCTTTTTTTTTTTCGAGACAGGATTTCTCTGTGTAGCCTTGGCTGTCCTGGAACTCACTCTGTAGACCAGGCTGGCCTCGAACTCAGAAATCTGCCTGCCTCTGCCTCCTAAGTCCTGGGATTAAAGGCATGCGCCACCACCACTCGGCACATGCCAACATTTCTATACAGCCGTTAAATGCACACTATATTTTGACATCACAAAGGTAGGCATAAGAAACAGTGCTTTGTGTAGCTTATGAGCTTCTATAGTTTATCTCTGTAGCAATGGAGAAAAATGTCACTGTGCTTAGAGTCCCCAAGAAACTATATCGCCTCTCTATCAGACACTTCTACCTAAGGACACTGTGCTGAATCTAAGCTTGCTCCCAGCCTGGAGCATCTCTCTTTCAGAGCTCTTCAGGCCTTAGTCCTGACATCTCTATAGTCCCAAGTCTGAGTGAAACTGGGTACTCTTCAAGCCCTGGCCTGCTTAACCACAGGCTCCTCCCATGAGTACGGACTCCACGGGCAGCTGCACACACTGTACCTAGCTCAGTGGTGTCAATCACTACAGGAAGAATGAAAGACACTACTCCTAAGATCCACTGCACATTTTCGAAGAAAGGATGTACAAGTAGAGAATCCACTGCAGGGGTCAGGTGTGGATGACTCCAAAGAGAAGTAGGGGAGGCCTAAGCTCTCTGTGAGAGTGGCCCTTGGGACACTCTTTCCAGAGACAAGCTGAGGTGAGGTCACACATTCCAGACTCTCTCTGTGTCTTCATGGAATACCCCTACCATAGTGAACCAGCCTACGAGCACACGGCAGGGAATTACAGAGGTCCCGGACCATCCTATGCAGGCTCCATGCAGGATGGGCTCTGGAGTTCTTTGATGTCCTGGCCAACACTCTTTAGAGCCTTTTGCGGCCCCATGCTCTTCCCCTTTCTCTCATAATGAACACTCTCCTCAAGTATACCTCCTTCTCCTCATTCTTCCCAGGCCATTCTTCCCTATGGGAAACTTCTCTTTCACTTAAAATTCCACCTTGGCATCTGATTCGCAGAGCACCCAGTGACCAAGCACTGCGTGTGAAGTGGAGTCAACACCAGATAACTCATCGCATCTCTGTGGAAGGTTGATTCTTCTCACTAACAGCAAAACAGCCAGTTAAAAAGAAATTAACATTCTTAGATATGACCTGCAGAGGTCAAGAAGTAAAAGCCGCCTCAGAAATCTACCGCAATGTTTTTCCACTTCACACATCTGCAACATCATTCCCTAGCCAGAGAATCTGTGAAAGGCGTAATTATTTATGCTCCTTCAAATCAGCAGATCACAAAAACCACTCATAGGACCTTCAACGAAAAGTACATCTAGCTTCAACAAAAGGCCTTTTCAACTCTTCAAGATGTCTGTTCTGACCCTGCCCACGCCGCTTGCTTTCTCTCTCAGTCAGAGATAAGACTCAGAGGTTTTTAGTCACTCCCTCCCCTCTTTTTTTTTTTCTATTTTTATATGTTGATATTTTCCCTTGTATGCATGTACTTTTATCTGACTTAGACATTTCGATGTGATTTATTGAGCAGCTACTGTTGCCAGATGTAGTGGGTCATCCTTCTGCCTTTATTGAAGCTTAGGGAGGTCTTGCATGAGCAGAGAAATAAAAAAGGTATTCCAGATGTTTGAGAATGAAACCTGGACGATGTCACAGGAGTGATTGGGGTGGGTAGAGATGGGTCCTTTGACAGGCAAGATCTGAACTGAGGCTACTGGGCATACTCATGAAAACACCCTTGGGGAACATGCAAGAGGGAAAGAGAAGGTGCCAACAGAGGAAAGAGCAAAGACTGCAGAAGAAAAGGGCAATGCTTCCCTTCCATTCCCTCCCATAAGAGGTGGCTGAGACCTTCTCCACCTACGGCCAAAGCTAGGGCTGCCTGTAATCAGGCACACATCTCAGTTTTGCTGAAGACATACATGAGCTTTTCGTGGAGGCAAACGTTGTTTGCAACTCTCTACTGTCATAGAGCAGGGGAGGAACCTGGCATCACCACATCCATCCCTCCTTAATTCAGACAGTGTTCCTGTGTGGAATTGTTTGCATCCCTTTCTGAATGACTCATGTCCAAAATGATGGCATTAGGTGGGGCCTGGGGAAGGTAGTCAGGTCACGAGGAAAGGGTCCTCAGAGACTGTGTAGCTCTGGGGAGACAGCTCA
The DNA here is from genome assembly GCA_019843815.1 of Montemys delectorum. NCBI lineage: Eukaryota > Metazoa > Chordata > Mammalia > Rodentia > Muridae > Montemys > Montemys delectorum. The sequence continues at coordinate 4,819 of JADRCD010230820.1, forward strand.
GTGCTAGAGTATTTCTAACAGTGAGGCCCTGAGTTTGAGCCTGGGCGGGGCTGCTTTTATGTGTGTGCTGGAGATCTGCGCTCAGGCCTCCAGTGAGGTGTGCACTTTACTGACTGAGCCATCTCCCAAGCATTCTGTTTTCACTAGGTTTATTCTTGTTACCTGCCGCACGACTGAACAGAACAATTAATGCTCAATCCAACTTAATCGAACTCTGATAACAAGTTTAGTTTCCCTGGAAGAGGAATTTGTTAAGCTCTACAGAGTTGGCTCACGTCAGAAGACAATCCTTGCGAAGGTGTGAAGACATTTTATCACAGTTGCGGGAACACAGGGAGATTTATTATGGTTACCAACGCTATTTTTGTCAATGTCTTTGGAATTCTAATTAGATTATTAAAACTTTACAAATCATTACCCGAGATCCAGACTCAACACCTTCCTGCAACAAGGGTGCTTCTGAAACGAGAGCATCCTGGTGCCCCAGGTAATGATGCATTGGCTGATAATAAAGTTGCAGGGAAATTCTGCCAATAAAACCAGTTGGAAGAGACAGAAGCATTCATCTTACTTTCTTTCCCAGGTTTATGCCTGAGGATATGATGTCTGCCACACAGAACATCAGCCTCACCCTTCCATGTCAGCAGCTGCATGGTGCTGGCTCACAGACTGTGAAGTTTAATGGCTTGTCCTGGCTACTTATATTTCCCCCTTAAATCTGAGAGGCAAATCAAAAATATTTACAAGTGACATAGCACTTGGAAAAGGAATAATTTTAGGAGAAAAATGAGACGAATGGCAGATTCAACACCTTAGAATCGTATATCTTAGAGCATTCTGATTTATGACATGTACATTCACAGTAATACCTAAGGGGAAACAAATGGCTCACTGTTAACCCAGGCCCATTGGCAGGTTATATATGCAGGTGTTCTTTACCCATCAGATAATGGCTCTAAAGCCCTTCAGCATCGGAGGGCAAGGAATGGTATCACCCTTGGTCCTCTGCGAGATAACCTGATTCCTTCCGGTACAGATGTGAGCCCTTCACTTTCCAGCTAAAGGAAGAAGATGGAGCTTACTCACCGTGATGTACGACGCCCTTCAACCCGTGGATAATAGGATCCAGTGCAGAATTGTCCCTTGGACTGACCTACATGTAAAGGAAACATGATTGGTTAAATCTGTCCTGGCATCAGCTCCTACAGCCTCAGTTTAATCTTCTAGAGAGAAAGGAGAACAGGATGTATCTAGCAAGCTGGTGAGGTCTCACACATACCAAACGCCAGAGATTTATGACACAATAAAATCAAGGGAGGAAGTCTAAATCACAACAAAGAAACTTCTCAGAATACATTATAACAGAAGAGAAACACCACTTCCATGGCACAATCTTAAAAAGCTACTGCTCCATTTTATTAAAAGCAGTTCCTGATAGGCTAAAGGGTCATTGAAAGTCGTCAAAGAACAATCCATCATTGGCTGAGTACTTCAGCACCTTCTGGTGATTGTGTTTTTCCTTTCTTCTTAGAAAATGTACCAGTTCCCTGCAGCTCATTCGCCTCAGTAAAGACCCCAGTTCCCTGGGAAGATGCACACTCTTTATGCACATTTGTAATAGCCACTCAAAGCAGGATGACAGGGAAAGGGCAGTTTATGGGAGATTGAGTCTTTACCTTCAGCTAGCTTCTAGAGTTGATGTTTCCCCAAACCAAGCCCACTGGCTCATTCCTGCAACTTTTAGATACTATTTTAGATAGTACTTTAGATTAAAATTTCTCCAGCATGCTATAGCTATAGTTATTTACAAATGAAATACAACAATGTCTAGAGTGTCCTTTAAAGTAGTCCAGGAGTGGGTATCAGCTGGAGAATGGGGCGGCATGGTTCTGACCATGATCAATCATTTTGGGTCTTGGGCGATAGGTATAGGAAGAGTCGTGATATGTCCTTTCTACATCTATGTATGTCCTTTTCCTCCCCTAAAAATAACGAGCTTTTCAAAATCCATTATCTGTGGTTAGGAAAGTTCTTGCATTTTTCCTCTTCAGGGGCTGCAATTCCTATTAATCCACTTCTAACATAATGAAGTTGAGATATTGATGAACCTTTCAGTGTGCAGCAAGACTCAATTTGCTCTTTCAAGGTAACTCAGAGGAATCTGGAGCCAGCCCTATGCTGAACTTCTAGGAACTACAAAGGATACATACAACTTCCAGCTTCAGCAAATGTACTGCCCCTGTTGAGGAGCCATTCCTGGCTTGCTGTCTTGGACAATAATCTACACTTCATGCATTTCTTTCCCTTCCCTGCTCCAGCATCTCTAAGCTTTAAACTGGGGTACCACTGCTCTCCTAAGGGAACATGTGATCATATATTTCTAGTTGTCACCATTAAGGGGGGGGGGGGAGGACAATTCCACAGAACACCAGACACCAAGTGAGTATAGAATAAAATAGGAGTCCTGTTAAACATCTCATGATGCTCACCACTGCACCCTGTAACAAAGAACTACCTGATGTCAGGTCAGAGGTGCATCTCATGATGCTCACCTCTGTGCCCTGTGCAGTGGTGAGTTGAAGAAGCATTTTCAAGGAGCTTTCTGGGGAAAATGACAATATTTCCATGTTTGGAGTCCCAAGTGTATGGTGTGTGTGTGTGTGTGTGTGTGTGTGTGTGTGTGTGTGTGTGCGTGCGTGTGTCTGTGTGTGTGTCTTCAGAATACAGGGACTATTATGCTGTCCTCTGTTTACAGACTAAGAACATAATGTGGAAGTTGGCACTGAACTGTAAATACTACGAACGAAAAAAGGAAGGAAGGAAGGAAGGAAGGAAGGAAGGAAGGAAGGAAAGAAGGAAAACGGGAGAGGAGGGGAGGGCCATGAACTGGGTCTCAGAGTCTTAGATCACACAGGTAATATTCTGGAAGTTGGCATAACTGAGCCTCCAAGTCGTCTGACAGAGAGCCCAGACCAGGGCTATGTAGAGATTAAAGTGTAAAACATTCTTAAAAAGCCTACATATGGCAAATACTCACAGGATATACCAAATCAAAAGTATACTAGAAGAAATATTGTATTTCCATCATCCATACATCCAATTACTATAAACACTACAGATGAATTACAATTACATGTACAGATGAATTACAAGTAATTGATCAGAAATTTAAAAATATCCCTCCCTAATCGCAATGCAGGACTGAGAGACTCTCAGTAAATGTGATCACATTTCAAAAGCCCATAGAGAAATCCATGCCACAGACTGTAGGTAGAAGGAAGGTTTGAATGAGTACCCTCTACTCATCTGTCTTCAAGATGGTGATATAGGAGGTGGTGAAACCCTTAAGGCTTATGGCCTGGTTGGGAGGTTCTCAGCCACTGGGGACATGCCCTTGGTGGGACCCTAGGTACACCCTTTCTCTTTAGCTTGCTGGGTGATGATGTTAGAGGTTAGCACTACTTTTCACTTCACCATGTAATGCCTACCTCAGGTTTAAAGTAAGGGGGGGGGAGCAATCAATCACGGACTGGAAAACACAAAAATGTAAGTCAAAAGAAACGTTTCCTGAGTCAGTTATCTCATACATTTTTGTATGCAGCAAGAGGATAACACAGAAGTAGTTTCTTTGATTCAGGGGAATAGAAATGTTTATGTGTGTCAAATTACTTAAACTCCTGAAGTCTGTGAGGAGATGGTGAAGTGGTCTAACCCTGGCCCTCCTTGCCACACTCACCTCTAGAGTTAGAGTTTGTGTTCCTCATCAAGGGTGTTTATCATTTTTCCCTACTTTTGAAACAAAATCTCTAGCTCACTGTTTGGGATAAGGGGAATCTGGTGAATGTGACAAAGGCAGATGCTCATGAGGCATTGGGACCATAAGGCCACCATGAGAAGAACCCACACTGGGCCATCACAGGCTAGAAGGGGAACAGGGAATGAACATGGACAATTCCAGCTGGTGTCCTTCTAGTTTGCCAACTAGCAAAAGGTGAGCAAGGCCACTAGAAGCCATGTGGCCTCTGCTGAGCACTTGCAACTCCTGGAGAGCTGCTGAGCTCATCCTGCCAGAATTCACTAACTAATGCATAGAATCCAGGAATAATAATGTGACTGACATTTCAACCATTCAGGGTCATTTTTCTTTCAACAGCTTCTGTGAATGCATGCAGAGGCTGAGGTTGGAGGAACAGCGATGATATCAATAATTTGCCCCCCAACACGTGTTGCTCATGTTGTATCCTACAGGTTTCTGAAAAGATTCTTTATCAGGCCAGTTCAGCTGACTTAGCCCTTCCCAATACTGCTACTCCTCTGCTGCTGATCAGGGCAACCTTCTAGAGACAGTACCCAAAGGTTTACATTGTTTACACTTCATTTACCTATAGCCAACTGTGATCTGAACACACTAAATGGAAAAGACACAGCAGTTGTTGTTGTTGGTGCATATGTCTGGAATCCTAGCACTGAGAGGTGGAAGCAAGAGGGTCAGGAGTTCAAGATTATCCTCAGCTATATAAGGAGTTCAAAGAAAGCCTGGGCTACATAAGACTCAAAAAGCAAGCAAGCAAGGAGGAGGAGGGGGAAGAGAAGGAGGAGGGAGAGGAGGAATGGCAAGAGGAGGAGTGGGAAGTGGAGGAAGAGGAGGAGGAGATCCTTAAAAGAGAAAGAAAATTTCTAAGTTCTAAATTGAACACTATTTGGAGTCTGGTGATAAAATCTTCCAATGTCTAGAACATAAGTGAGCCCACTGCCCCATGTGCCCACATCCAATCAGCTTCCTTCCTCCTGGTCCCTTAGTCCTACCATCTCAGTTGTCAGATCAGATGTACTGCTTAGCTTTAAGTAGCCCTTATTTTACTAACTAATGGCCCCAATGCCGGCAATTTTATTGTTATAATTATTCTATGATTGGCATTTTGTTTGTTTGTTTGTTTAGAAACAAGGTCTCATGTAGCTCATGCTGGCTTTGAACTTGCTCTATGACCGAGAATGACTTTGAACTCCAGTCATCCCGCCTCCACTTCCCAAATGCTGCTTTCTAATTAGTATTGTTAATTTTCTGATGTATATACCAATAATTAATTAATCTATTAACTAAACTTTACTGTAGGTATGCATGGATAGAAAAAAAATCTAACTTATTGTGGGTCTGGTATCATCCGTAGGTTTCAGCATTTGCTATAGGCCTTGGAATGCACCCCTGGCAGATAAGGACGATTACTGTACCATGAAGCTCCATCCAAGATGAGAAGGGATGTTTTACAGTGCAGGGGCCCTTCTGTGCATTCTGTCTTGTCTGATGGTATGGAGGCTCAAAGGAGGTATTCCTAATCCTCCATGACTGACACCCACTGATAACATACAAGTGGAAAATAACCAGGCAAACTAATCCAAGCTCAATTTCTGGTCACTTGTGATTACAGAACCTCTAAGTTCAACACTCAAACCTGGGCTCCTCTGAGCTCAAAGGCCTGACCCCAGATTCAAAGCAACCCTACAATTCAAAGTCTCTGTATAGTCTCTTTCAGGCCCCAGAAAGAAGACAGACAAGGAAAAGGGGAAGAAAATGGAGCTGTTGGCTAGTCCAAAAAACTTCCTAATAATACTGAGCTCATTCTCCAGTCCATGGGCGGGGAATCTAAACTGCATGCTAATAAGTGGATTTGTTCCAGGAAGGCAAAGCCCTCACTGAAATAATCCCTTCCACTGACTGTTTCAATCAATTTGCCACTTAAACAAAATTGTGGATATCAGCTAAGCAATGTGGGCAGCTTTTCAATGTGTCGGCAGTGAACAAGACTGCTTTAGCAACTGTGTTTATATTCTGGTTTCCGTTGCAGCTAAAAGTGGCCAAGGGGGAGGGTGAGAAAATGGAACTCTGAGTCAGGCATGAACCCTCAGCTTCAGTGTCTACATACTTACAGTGGGGACATGTTTTCAGAATGTTCTCTGGGGACTAAAAGTGGAAAGCACAGAGCCTTGTGCTCACCGTGGACAGTGTCTGCCTGGGTCCCATTGGATAGAAAGTTGCCTTAACCCCTCATATTTCAATGGATGCCCAACAGCAGCATTCCTACCCGGAGCATCTCTGTATGCTTGCTATAAGAAATACCTCTTTGAGTTCAAATTTCAAAAGATCCATGGTTTACTTGACACTCACTCAATTTTGTAATATGCTGCTCATTTTACAACTACATGAGGAGGCTTCCTGGCTCTTGAAACTTGCCTCCTTCTACTTTAAGATCAAAGAAGTTGCATGGTAATACAGAGAAGCCAGCACTTCCACAAATGAGCTTTAAAAGGATGGGGGGCACACTCCCCCTTTCCCTACACTTTGTGCTTGAATTGAAAAACTTAGCTCCTGGCACTTCCAATTTTGAGCAGCTTTGTAGCATTAGTCATCTTCAAAGGGATGGCACATAAACATGACTCTTTTAGATATATCTCCAATACATGGAGACATTGCCAACACAGGAAACTGATAGGGAGTTTGGGACTATAGACTAACTTTAGGCTCAAGCTATGGAAATATAAACCATCAAATTTGGGTTGGTCCTATTATTAAGTTAGTAAGCAGGGTCTCAGTTGTTGCTATATGTGTGCTCATCATCCAGGTACTACAGAACAGGGCTGTGCTTATTTCCAACTTGGAGCAAAATCTAACAGAGACAGAAGAGCCCCGGCAGACCATGTGCCACATTCAGATAGACTCCCATTGCCTTTTCCCCCGAACCCTGTGCCATTTGGCCCTTGTCTCAGATTCTAGTAATTTTCAATCTTTCAAGTCCTGGCCATCTGGTAGATAGGATGGCCAAGACAACTTCCTTGCCCCAAATCCAACATTGCCAGCTGCTGCTTTACTACCACAAACCTCATATCCAGCCAATAGCCAGCCTCTTGGGGAAAAAGATTTATGTTTGCAGAGGGTAGAGCTATACTATGAACCAGGGCTGCATGGGAACGTGTCAAACAGCAGAGAGTTTGCACAGCCTTCCTGAAATGCAGAAATGATCTATCAAGCCCGAGGGGTAGCAGACAACTGTGCATTCAGAGGCTAACACACCTGATCAGGAAGAGGGCAAGAGCTTCCCATGAGGTCTACTTCCACATCCTTCTCCTCTCCTTCAGTTTCTTTCACCTAAGAGCCGCACAGCAAGGAGACTAGCTTCTTTCATTCTGACTACAATGGCTCAGCTTCCTTTCACTGTACTTTTGGTATCTCTTGCTGTTAAGAGCTTCCTGTCACAAACCATTTTTGTCCTGTCCTCGTCTTCACTACTGCGCTGCTGGGAGCCCTTACCTGCATCTAAGAGTGACTACTTTCTGCTCTTAACATTTAGACTCTGTATATGTGTGTTGGGCAGAAGCCAGAGGATGCTGAGCATCATGTCCTATTCTGCTTCTCTTTGTTCCCTTGAGATATAGTCTGACACTAAACTTGGAGCTAGGATGGTGTGCTGGTTAGAGGTGTGTGTGTGTGTGTGTGTGTGTGTGTGTGTGTGTGTGTGTGTGTGTATGAGTGTACACATGTGCATCTTTCTGTGTGTTTGGTTGGTTGCTTGGTTTGGTTTTGTCAACCAGATACTAGTCAGGGTCATCTAAGAAGAGGAAGCCTCAACTGAGAAGATGTCTTTATCAGACTGGCCCTGGAGACAAGTCTATGGGGTATTTTCTTGATGAATGCCTGATGTGGGAGGTCCCAGCCCTTGGGGTGGTGCCACCCCCAAGGAGGTGGTCTTGGGTTGTATAGAAAAAAAACTAAGCTAAGCAAGTCAAATAAGCAGCATTCCTCCATGGCTTTGCCTCTCTTCCTTCCTCCCTTCCGTCAGTGACAGACTATGACTGGCCTGGTAGGCCAAATAAAGCCTCTCTTCCCCATGCTGCTTTGGTGATGGTCTTTATCACACCACAACAAAAGAAACTTAACTAAGCCAGCAAGCCCCAGCAATCCTCCTGTCTCTGCCCTCCAGGGTTAGGGTTATGAGGGTGCGTAGCTGCACCTGGATTTTTATGTAGGGGATTTAAACTCAGACTCTGCTCAGTCCCCAGTACTAAACCCTTGGCAGTAATTCATGAAGTAAGGCTATGCTCAGGAAGGGGATTCTTCTACCACATCAGTTTCTGATACGCTATGGTCCAACCACCCTGCCTTTCCTTAGTATTTTATTTAGGACTCAGAAATACTGTTTCTTGGGTACAGCTTAAAACCTCAGTTCTGGATGCTCAAGTGTCTTTCTTCACTTTTGACATCTCGACATCACGTTGTCTGCTGGCTGTCACTGCTGTAACGGGATTATGAAATGTGGGATCAGAGGTGCTGAAGCATTTTAGCACCCCACATCACAAGGAAATCAAGAAGGAAAACGAGGACAAGCTTCAGAAGGAGGAAAGCCACAAGGCACAGGGAAGGGGGTTTTGGGGGAGGGTAGAGCAAAGCCATAGGGCTTTTCCTGAGATTTAAGAGTAGATTCCAGTTCAGAAGGGGGGCTTTAAATGGGACAGTAAAAACTCTAAGAGCCAGAGATATGGCTCAACTGACAAGAACACCTGTAACCACAAGGATATGAGTTCAGGTCTAAGAACCCATGTAACAAAAGCCCGGCATGGCTGTGTGGGCTTCTAGCCTCAGCACTGTGCTGAATATGGACATGAGGATCAGTTGGGCCTGTTGACTAGCAGCCTAGCTTCAGGTCCAGTGAGAGACACTGCTCTGAGGGAATAAGGTGAAGAATAACTCACATAGGCATGTAAACCTGCATATAGGAATGAATAGAATGTACCAAAAACATGTTTGCATAGAAGACACACTGCATTATGAGACCTTCAGTCTGACCTAATGGCTTTCTACACAAAGTAACGCCACAGCTTCAGGGTACAGAAGTTCTTGTCCAAGGGGAAGGCTTTGGTCCTTGGTCATCATCTTACTTTCAGCAGATGTAAGATAGACTTCTAGGACGAGCTGCCATGGGCAAATGAAAAATTCCTTTTTGCAGCAGCCACCAGGGAAGAATATATGCAAAAAGGAAATAGTCATAAGTGCTAACAGGATTTGAACTCCCCTGTCATGACTTAATTACTGGTAACTGACATTCTTGGTGGTTACTAGTTAATTCATGAGTTATTCATCTTCAGAAAAAGCCAGATTTGCCTGACATCAGACTGTGCCAAGATGGACTTGCTTACTGTTCACATAAGCAATAACCCATGTTCATGGGCATTCCAGTGTCTTCACTGTGGTGGTCAAGCCCATTTCTGTGACTTTCAATTCATCTCACCCTCAATGCAAAGCCACAGAAGCGGAGGAGAATGTGAACAGGGTAGATACTCTACAAATGACATGACCACAGGGTCACATGGGCTTCTGTGCCTTTAAATGTGTCTCCTAGCAGATACAGATGTGATACCACCTGCTCCATCTAAGCTAGCCCTCTGCAAAGAGTGCAGGCTCTTGGACTAAAAGCACAGGTGAAATTCTAAACCCATAAAGCTCCACCTAGAGTCTTAAGCTACAATGCTCACTGTCTCACAGTGATATTATCATGACCGTTGAAATAAAAAAGAGAAAGAAAACATATGTTATCTGGGGGAGCCTGGGGCAAAAGAGCAATGTACTGTGAGCTCTGTGGCTGGCCTGGAAGTTTCTCTCCACTCTGTGTGGCAGTGCTGAACAGCTCCTACCCTCCCTTGGTAATATCCCCACCATGCACCATAATGCCCCAACAATAGCAAAAGCTTGTGGGGGAGAGCAGGGCCAGCTGTTTTCCAGCATAGAGAGAGAGAGAGACTTCAACCAAAACACATTAGATGTGACCTTTCACCTTTGCTTTTTCATTATCTCCAAGCAAAAAGCTGCTCCAGGCACTGCATTTACAAAAGACTCAGCATCCAGGCAGGGCTGTGTAGGGACTGCTGTAAATCCCCGCCATGTCAGCAGCATGAGAAACACAAGACACAAGGCATACTGGATCAAAGAGTTGCCAGGCTGATCCTTGTGGTAAGAGAAAATCCTTTTCCAGGAGCAGAGAGCGCGCCACTGCTTACATTAGGAAGGTAGGCAGATAGGGAACTAGCTGAGAGGTGGCTTGTCTAAAATATTTAAGTGGGGCCTGGGGGGAGCTTACTGGGACAGCACTTGCTGTATGGAGAACTCCTTGAGCTTGGTGCCTTTAGCCCTGGGTGGGAAAAGAGGAAAGTAAACAAAATATTAATGAAATGACATGACTTGGGGCTACAAGTCATGGCCCGCAGGCTGCATGCAACCACAGGACAGCTACGAATGAGGCCTGACACAGAATTGCAAATAAAATATTACAGATTTTTTAATAGGTCTTTAAAAAACATTGATGTGTGTGTGTGGTGTATGCCTGTTCTTTGATGGTGTGCTGGCGTCTGCACCTGTTTGTGTGCACATGAGGCATAAGTGAGCGTGTGTGCATGTCTGTGTGTGTGTGTGTGTGTGTGTGTGTGTGTGTGTGTGTGGAGGTGTGTGTGGAGGTGTACTCGAGCATATGTTTGTGAGGCACTGGGTAACTTCCTCTATCCTCTGTTGTTCTCTGCCTTATTCCCTTCCTGGTCTCTTGCTGAACCTGGAGCTTGACATTTTTCAGTAAGGGTAGTGTTCAGAAAGTCCCAGAGATCTTCCTGTCTACACTCTCCGCAGGGCTCAGGCTAGAGGCATACACAGCCATGTCTAGCTTTTTATGAGGTTGCTGGGCATCTGAACTCTGTCCCTCCATGTCCTCTTACCCACTGAGCCATCTCTCTAGCCTTGCGAATTTTTTCTTAAACCCTGTGTAAAGTTCTCATATACAAACTTTGTAGATGCCAATGTTGTAGCACAATGTCAAAAGGTTGGTTGTACCTGTTGCTGTATGAAGAGCTGACAGGTAAATGAACACTGCTCTTTAGCTGCTCACATGTACCCAGCTTTCCAGTCTTATTCATTCAAGTAAGTAGTGAACAGCCATGGGAGGCTGGGTTGGGATCACTCTAGGAAGGCCTCTAGTAATCCCCAATTCTCGGTACCTTGGTTCTTAGAGTGGCTTACACTGATGCAACAGTATGAAGCAAAGCAACTGGGGTGCTTCTCTGGTGTAGTTAGAAAAGATTCTAATCCCAGCTAGATGGCTGGCATCGGTACTTTCTTCATAGTCATGTTGGAGAAGCCTACATCACCAGGAAACACAGGTAACCTTTGCCAATTGGCTAAGGGTAGAAGTGAAGTTCTCCGGAAGGGGAACCTTGGCCAACAACCTGAGCAAGCTTAGAAGGAAGTAGATCATTTCCAAAGTGATGTTTCAGGTGAGCCCCAGCCCCAGCTGTCAACTGGACAAGTGAGACACATGGACCCAGAACCTTCACAATGGATGTGTGCTGTGTTTAAGCTGTTAGACTTGTAGTAATGCTTTATGTCACAACAGAGACCCATATGACCAAACTTGAGTGTTAAGTAGGATATGCCACTGAACAAATTATGGCACTCTGCTTGGATAGCTGGCAATCTTGTTCTGTCTGGAGGAGTACAAGAGGGACCTTATTGTCACACTGCCATCTCCCTTACCCTGTGACACCAATCCATTAAAGGGACTTGAGACTTGGTAGTTCCCATCCTTCTGGCTTAGGTCTTGCCCCTTTGCCGACCTCAGCTGCTAGCAGTGGGGAATGGGGTAATGCGGCTCTAAGTCAGTTCCCAGTCAGGAAAACAGGGCAGCAATAGTGGAAAAGGTCAGCAAGCAGAGCAATTAAGCATCAATAATCAATTCTGAGACAGAGATATTTCAGCAGCTTTTATGTTTAGCCAAACATAGGAAAGCAATAAATGGCAGCATGGAATCTGAGGCCATCATCATGAAAGGTGTCCCTGGGCACAGTACAGGGCACAGTGTGGCAGCAGGAGCAGCTGTTGAGGATCCCAGCAGTTGAGTGCAGCTCATTACACACCGCAGCCTTCTTTCACAGAGGGTATTTCTACTCCAGCTTCCTTTCAGGACTGAATGATTGCTCCATTAATGCAGTCTCTGAAGATGGATTAAGTATCAATTCACTCTTCTGAGCAATACCTCACAGGCCACCGCCCGCTTCAAATGGTTCTCCCACATAACAGGCTGGCTGCCTGCCTGCCACTATAAGAGAGACACGGGCTCCCTGTTGCCGTCCTACGAAATAAACCCGCTCACTCATCTGAACAGCTTACTTCATTCACGAACAGTGACAACTGCATCGGGCCACTATTAAATCTGTCTCAGTACCTGATTTAAGAGCCTTAGTTAAGCAATGCCCTGGACATTACAATTGGATTATTTAAGTGGGTAAACATATCTACATCCACTAATTAGAAGAACTCCTGTCTCTTAAGTGGTAGTATAAATGAGTCCAGCCCCATCTCAAAAAGGACTCAGATGAATGTGAGCCGTGCACTTCAGCTTTGTATTTAAAATGTACCTGAGTTCAGCAGAGGATAAAATTAAATTGCAACAAGGAAAGACAGAATCGTTCCCAGCAGGCTTTGATTGATAGGACATGCCATTTGTAGCAGAACAGAATGGAAAAACCACAAAGTTTGTTCCCAGCTATCACTGCCTCACTGGGGCAACTTTCTCTCCTTTGAGAAAATAATATGACTTTCTCCACAGAGCATAAAGTCACTCATTCAGGCATCAGGACTCCAGCACTTTACATCTGCCATTATTTCAATGGGGGTAGGCGGAGGACTCTCCATGGGGAAGAGAGAATCTGAGCAACATTCAGAGATTTGACTTATAAAACTGTCATTAACAAGAGCCTAGAAGCAGAAATGACTTAGCATATACCAGATGGATCTCCTAAGCTGAATACAACAAGCCCATTAAAACAGCTAGTTCGTATGTAAGACTAGTTAGTGACTAAGTGCAGGGATTTTTAAATTAATTTATCGTATGTGTGTTTGCGTGTCTGTGTACATGTTCATGTTGGAATGTGTTTGTGCATGCCAGGAAGACAGTAAATGTCTTTCTTAATCACTATTGGCCATATTTTTTGAGACAAGGTCTTTTACTGAACCTAGTGCTTGCTATTGGCTAGATTAGATGGATTGGCCAGCAAGCCCAGGTACTTCTCCATCTGCCTCCCAGCACTGGCCCTACAGGATGCACCATCACACTTGGCTTTTGACATGGTTGTGTGGATCTGAACCCAGGTTCTTAAGCTTGCAATGGCAAGCACTTTATTGAATGATCCATCTTCCCATACCTAAGTGTAAATATTTTGAAACCTGGTTGGTAGATAAAGATTCGAAATCAGGGTTTGCTCTTCACACACACACACACACACACACACACACACACACACACACACACATGGAAATCCATATCTATTTTGCTTCTAGTTACACAGAGACCTACTGTTTGGAGTCCTGAGATAGAGTGAGTCAGTTACAATTCAATCACTACTGCCTTAATTTTTTATCTTCCAATCCTTCACTTCAAGAAAATGTTAGCTTTTTACCCAGGAAACCTGGGTGGAATGTTCATTCCTTCCTTTCTTGGTGATGTTGCAAAAATTCTAGCTAATTCTGCCTGCTGAGCACACCCTGGGTCTGATAAGTCCGAGGCTCCTCACTTCTGTCTCCAGTCTAGGCTGCTGTGGTGACTGGTCTTCATTGTCAGAGTGGCTACTCCTTGTTGACAACTTGACTATATCTGGAATGAACTACAAACCAGAATTGGAGGGCTCACCTGTGATCCAGATCTTGAGGCTGGAAGACAAAATTTTCTGGCCTGGATCTTGGCATGAAGATCTTGAAGCAGTGGCCATAAAAAGCTTAGGCCCAGGCAAGTACACAGCTTTAATACCAGGAGACTGAGGCAAGGAGATCTGTAAATTCAAGGTCAGCCTAGGACAAAGCAAGTCCCAGATCTAGGTATAGTGGTACACACCTTTAATCTGAGCCATCCCTTCTGCTGGAGGCCTACATAAGGGTATTGAAAGAAGGAAGATTGACTCTTGGACTGTTCACACTAACTTGCCAGCACATTTGCTGGAGTCTGCTTCTTCAGGATTCCAGCTTGTACAGAAGACCAGCTGAAAACACTTTGCCTCCCGGGACGGAGCAACTACTAGATTCTTGGACTTCCCATCCAAAGCTGCCCATTGTTGGGTTAGTTGGACTACAGACTGTAAGTCATCACAATTAATTCCCTTCATATAGACATTTCATAAGTTCTGTGACTCTAGAGAACCCTGACTAATACAATTGCCAATGCTGAGGTGATATTAAAGCATATTTCTAGGTGTGTCTGATTGCATTTCCAGAGGCAATGACAAGATTTGCGCTCTCATGGATTCAGGTCCTACATAGACTGTTTGGAAGTGGAGAAACTATAACGTGGGATAAGTCACCATGGTATGGTACCTGGGGAGCTGCCATGCCTTGGGTCTTTCCTGTAACACTCTGCTCCCTGCCTGCCTTGAGGGGAGGGTTTCTTCCAAATTCCTCCATCACTTTGCTGTTCTGCCTCACCATGGGCCCAGCACCAATGGAGCCAAAGACCATGGGCTGAAATCTTCCCACAGCAAGCAGAAGCCTTCCTTCCTGGGGTCGTCTATAGCAGGCGTTTTATCACAATGAGAGAGGTCACTTTATTAGTGACCATTAGCTGTCTGTCTCAAACCTAACCTGATTGAAAATAATCTGCCCAGCCAGGCTTCTGCACGTGCTCTTTCAGTAATGTCAACCCCGAGTAACAGACTGGATTCTCACACACACCCTCTGCTGTATTCATTCCCTCTTGACTCAGGACAACCAGCAGGAACAGAAGCACAGCAATGACACGACACTGCTCGTACTGGTCTGGAACTGTAGTCAGGACCCTAGAGAATTCTCGCTTCTGTGGCCTGCAATCAATCCCGACAGCTATCTCTCTCCACTTTGTACTATCCCTTTTCTCTAAGTAAAGTTACTTTGTTACTCTTACAAATCTGTGTGAACACATATTTTCCAATTCTTTGGATAAGAGCAAAAGAACCTCAACACCCAATATCCTAACAGGGGAACAAAAGCAAAAACCAAACAAAGTCCAAAACCTGAAGGTTTATGTACACCCCCAACTCCACTACCCCTGACTGCTGAAGACAGTACATAGGCTGGACTGGAATTCGATACACAGTGGAAAATGTCCTTGGACTTCTGAACCTCCTGACTGTACAGGTTAATATAACTGTTTATGGAGAACTAAAGATTGAAACCCAGGGCCTCCTGCTTGCTAGGCAAGTATTCTACCATCTGAGCCACATCCCCAGCCCACAAAAGGGAGATTTTTTTATTCCTATTGCAAGGCTTTAAAAACCCATGAGTTATCAACAGTGATATAAACGCTGGTAGATGCAGCATTAGCAGCTCAGCCAGACTGATTTTGATTTGATGATACTCTAAAGTAGGAATCCTAGAGCCTCCCCACTTCAAAACTTTTTTTGAGGAATGACTGACGGATGGTCATTCCAAAGGGTTTGCCTAGTACACAAGGAGTCTCCCTACCATGACCAGGGAAACCACCCAAGTCACAGTACTCTGTGCCTATCTGTAAGCACCACATGAACACTATACCCACACCTAAAACAGCTTTTCATGGGAGTGTTATTTCACTGCCAAGTGATTCAGAAAGACTGTCTAGTGAGTGAAGAGGGTTCACCTTGTGACATTTGCACAGCGCAGGTCTTCTGTGCATAGGACAGTGTGGAGAATTCACCCCATTAAGGCAGATGCTCAACCTCCTGGGATCACTCCCTTTAATCTCTCCAGTTCTATTATTTTGGAAGCAACCTTTGTAAACACATCATAAGTTTTCTTGACTTCACAAACAAATTAAAGCCCTGCAAAGGGCTTCTTGAGTAATCCATGGGGGATCAGCTTCTAATAAAACAAGAGTCCTGGGGTGTAGGTTCCCATGCTTAGTGTCACAGCAGGTGAGAACAATTACAACCCTGGGAGGTCTCATGGACTGAGTGTACTGGATTCAGCGACATAAAATTGATCTGCTGAATCTGAAACGCTATTTTAAAGTAATTTCCTATGCCCTTCTCAAGGTTTTCAGATAAGTGAGCACATTTATGTTGGTGGCAATAAGTAGTTTTACTAAGAAATAACACAAAGATACAACGGCCCTTAGTTTATACAGATGTGGAGGCACACACCTTTGACTGCAGCCTTCAGGGGACAGGGGCCCTTATCAGTGCTATAGAGAATCCCGTCACAGAGAAACACCATGCTTACTATTTATCAAGTGATGGGCATTGGTAGTGGAAATCCTCTCCCTATGGCAGAAACAGCCACCAGTTTGATGCAGTTTACGGAATAGTTTACAACAGCAAAGAAATCTGAGTAGGATGTAAGAAGGGAGGCGGCACAGCAATGAGGTTAAACTTCAACCCTATCCTAAGGTACAAAAAGGCATATGCCCAGTACCAGAACAGTTCCTGAATTTGCCTCATCACCACAGAAGCTGCCAAAGCATTACGGTCAAAAATAAGGACTTGAGTTGGGCTGGCCAAACCACTTAACCTCCTCACTTGGAAATATAGTATCAACAGTAGACCTTTAATGGTGGTCATGAGGACTGATAGAATAATCCACTTATAGAATGAGCCCCCATGACACTGGCTATGATTGCAATTGGAAAAGCTGCTTACAAAATACAGAGTACTTGACTGGGTAAGGAAGGCAGATTAGCAGACTAAGCACCACCCATCTCTGGTACTGAGGCGTCAGCTCAACGCACAGGCATGGGCTCCACCACTGAGTTATACCCCCAGCTCATGGACTTATTTTGAATAACCTCCTACGTACGTCTTCTCCAATCATTAGAAAATGCCTTTGATCAATCGGTGCTGTGCCTGGTACTCTCTCTTATCTAATCAAATTCTAAATAGTAAACAGAAATTAGTAATGGTCTTGGGTTTAGTTCTCAGAAAGCAAGCATGGGTCTCATGGTCTTTCCTCTTTCATAAGTCATTTCAGAGGCCCCTACCTGCTTATATCTCCACCTCTTAAAAACCTGTTGATTCATAGTAGAGACCACAACCTACTTGAGAGTCTGAACCAGAGATACACTTTAATCCTCCCTCAAAAAGAGGGCATTTTCTGCATGAGATTTTTAGTCATCTGTATTCATGTCAAAAGATAAGGCAAGAGGAAGGTTATGAATTTTAGATACTCTCTATAGCATCTCTAGTGGAACCTGATGGAGATTAAACTGCTGGTTGGTTAGTAGTCAGGCCATGAGGGTTCAGAATAATCAGGAGGTAGAATGTCATGCGAAGAAACTAATGTGATGAAAAGCTGAAAAATCTTTATTTTATGGATTCTTTGGAAATCTATTATACAAGCTCCAACTGGCCTCGATACAATTAAAGCATTCAGTCAGATCCCATGTTAGCAAGGCTATGCCCCTATCGAAGCCCACGAGTATAAACTACCATAGGTAATTTGAGTTTGAAGAAATTACTTTAAAAATTAACTTTCTGGAGGTCAGCATTCCTTAGTCTGCCCTGACTTTTCGTTTGTCCACACACTGAATGTCTGTGATGGGTGGAGATGAAGAAGAGATGATACGGTTACAGCACAAGAACCTTGTGAGGAACAGTCCCCATGGAATGACCCAGTGCAGGCTGGCATACTTGTTTAGTGTACTGTGATGGGTATCACTTATTTTTAGAATCTGAGTATTCTGATTGATATCTACTTCTAAGAATTAATACAAAAGGAAAAACACTTGGAAATCGAGTAGTGGGACACACATGAACGTGGCACTTCTGTTTCTGTGCTGTTCATTATAGGAAAAAAACCCCAAACAATTAACAGTCCATCAGTTGCCTACTACTTACAAAAATATTGGTAGTAGCATTTAGAGTGACACTATCCAGTGGCTAAAAAAGGGTAAGGAAAAGTGACATGTGCAAACATTCAGAAATGGACGTCACATACGGCTAGGGTTACTTAGTAGGTAAGTTTTACCCTACATAGGTTACATGGGTTCATAAATATGCTTTAAAATACCTAATAGAAGAAAGATCAAATATAAATGGTTATTTTGTTGCTATTTCATAGCTGTCATTTTGCTAGTTATGAATCATAATGTAAATATCTGATATGTGCAATGCACAATGGGGTTGTGACCCACAGGTTCAGAAGTGTTGATCTAGAATCACTTGGGAAGAGAGTTTTATAATTGAGAGATTGTCTAGATCCTGCTGGCCTGTTGACTTGTCTCTTGGGGATTGTCTTGATTGTTGATTGCTGCAGGATGACACAGCCCCTTGTGAGTGGCACCATTCTCCGGTATGGGATCCTGGACTCTATGAGAGTAGACAAGGCTATGTGAGCACAGCACTCATTTCTCTCTGCTCTTAACTGTGGATGTGAAGTAGAGAGGAGCTGTGTGTATTTGCGCCTTGACAATGACTGTAACCTGCAACTGTAAGCCAAGTAAACCCTTTCTTAGTCCATGTTGTCTCTTGTCAAGGTGTTTGTCACAACAACAGAAAGGAAACTAGAACATATATGAATTTAAAAGGATTGAGTTTATCCACACCCTGTGACAGCAAACGTGTTTCTGTAAAGACCAGCCCAGGGCCAATGGGGGTGACAAGGCACCTGGGTGTCCAGCTGCTACTGTGGATCAGACTCCCTGTCAGGTGATATAAAAGCAGAGCTTTCATGTGACAGTTTCCTATCACATGAAACAGGATAGAGACAGAAGGGGATGACACTGAGTCTCTTGGGGGACTATGGAGATTTAGCCTTATCCTGACCTAGACTCTAAGAACAAGAACCATTTTCTCAAATAGATGCAGAGTCCGTGATCTCTCAGTCAGGAATCTTAATTTTCTTCCATGGAATTCTTCATGAGATTTTAGGTGACTTCAGCTACGCTGACAGGCAGACAGACCTGAAGGAACAGACCCCAATGTGACCGCTGCAAGAATGGACTCAGAGAAAGGGTGAAGGGTTGACATCTGGTGTCAAACTAGAGGGGTCACCTTGGGTGTGAGTTGCTGTTTTTCTTTCTCTGACACGACTTCACCTCACAGGCGTAGATGCATGCCTACATCTCAGGGCCACGTTTCCCACTTAACCTTATAGTTAGTCTCTTACAGGACATAAGATGGGCCTTTACACACCTGGTTGGCATCATTCCCTGATGGCACTAACTCTTTGACAAGTAACACTAAACAGCTAGGTGAAGCTTTGAAGGCCCATACACTTACACTATACCAAGTACCAACAAAGAGCCTCCATGTGAAACAAGCAAAACTCCATGTAGAACTAGCAGTTCTTCTCATGCTGCAGTTCCTGCAACTGGAGCCAAAGTGAGACTTCACCACAGTCACAAACATTGGGTAGCAGTGGGCTTCAATCTAGCATCATGGCTAGTAACTTGAGCTACTGTGAATCTTCATCACAAGTCTCCTACGGCCTTTATCCACAATTCTCATCTAAGGCTGATAACCATCTATTTTTATCTTTAAATCCTCAAGGGCCACAGAGACCATGAGAAATACTCTTAAATGTTTATATAGATTCATGTGCACTCACTATCAGGTAATGATATGGAAGGACATAGGTGGAAACAACAGTCAGATTGCTAGTATTTGTTGTATCAGTTAAGTGTAGGGACAGCTGGTATATAGGGAAAGCAAAGGACCCATGGTGAACACTAGCTCACGGCTACTGTTTTTAAACGACAGGTTCCCTTTCTTGCAGCATTTTTCAGAGAGTTTTTATTCCACTAAAGCAGTCAGTCTCTAGGAAGATACACTAGATTAGACAGCATTTCCCAGCTGTTGGTCAAGGTCAGCCATATTCCTAGAACATTTCTAAGAAGAGTGGAGCTGGGGTAGTCCAGAGTGCCACCTCCAGCAATGGTTCATAGCTCCAAGGGCTGAACGTGTCAGAGCAATTTAACTTCTTGACAAGAGACACAGAAAGGAGAACCCAGTTCCATGGAAGACACTGGCCAGAACAATAATAGGGTGGTGGCTGCTTAAATGTTATTGTGTGTATTGAGTTTGTGTGTATTAAGAGATAGAAGACACTGTCAACGTAGCTACACAAATTTTGTCTACACAAGAACCATTTCCCTTTTGAGTCTTCCAATCTCCACACTATAGCCTACTCCAAAATCCTCGCTCTGATCAGCTGGCTTCTAGTGATCCCCAGAGTCAAAGGGGTGTGGCCTCAAGCCCCAAAGCTTACAATATTCAGACACTCTTCTAGAAGCCTACCGTCATAAACTGTTTCTTTTCATTGATCACGGAAAAACTACCAATTTATGGCTCTTGAATTTCTCAGAAGCAAGTTGCATGAATGTAGAGAAAATGGGGAACAACTGAAAAGACAAGTAAATGCCCAGACACGACAGAGCACCGCCTGCGACATCACTTAATCTAGAAATATGAGGCCATGCAAATGCCAGTGCAGGCTCAGCTGCCTCCTTGTGTAGCCTTCCATACACACAGGTCCTCTGTCCTTAAGAAACTTGCAAGGCAAGGCCTGAGTCTTGATCTTTTTTTTTTTTTTAAAGCACCTACTCTATTGCCAGTTTGCAGCCGCTGTGAATAACTCTCCACTGAGCAGATAAATGGCTTCATATTACCGAGTCATAAAAGGATATTTACTTATTTTGCACTCGATGCAGTCATGCTGGTGAGAATATTTGGCACCTGATTACAGAATGTCTGATGTAATCCAGACTAAAGTAAAATCAGTGATTGAGCATGTTGAGAAAAATAGGGCACCAGTCACAAGTTGGTAATTCTGTGGCAATTAATTCCTTCTCTTTTAGTGGCTTTTTCTGTTACCCTTTTCCTTCCAGTCGGGGTCCCATCAAGAGACAGAAGCCATACCGGTAATTTGAATGTGGAAATTTTAATACAAAGAATTGCTAGCAAGTAAAAAGTAGTTAACTACTGAAAATGGGTGGGATGAGAGAGGGCCCTGAAGGGATGTGGAAGGTAGAGCAGAGAGGAGCTATTACCTCTGGAAGAGGAGAAGCATGGGAGAAATTCAGTACATGAAGCAGCCCCATCCCCCAAGGCTGGGCTACTGAGCTACAGAGAGGGAATATTCAGCCTAAAGCAAGGAGGTGGCCAGGAGGCAAGCTGCTACTGCAGCACAGAATGGCCCTCTAAAAAGTAAAGAAGCTTTGAGAGTGATGGCTGGCCAGAGGACATCTAGGAGTGGCCCTTGGGGGTCGTGGAGAAATTTACCAGGAAGCACAGGCCACAGCAAATCCATAGGAATGGAGCTGCAAAGCACTGCTAAGACTCCAACCAGTGCACTCTCACCGACAAGGGCAAAGACTCCTTCCTAAGGTCAGCGCCAGATGGGCCCGTGAGTGAGTCTGTAACCAGAAGGAAACAGCTGCCAAATGACACAATTTACTCTGGAGACCTTCAGTGAGAATTGGAGAGATACCCACTGGCTCATCACCAGCAGTCACTAACAATTCTTTAAAAAAAAAAAAAATTACATTTTCCCTCCCTCAGAAGAATGAAAGAGGAGGAAATAGTTGGTAATCCTGGTGGCTCAAGGGAAATAAAAAATAGTGAGCAAATAACTGAATACATATGTAAAAGGTGCTTTGTTGCTGCTGCATTTTATTTTTGTATGGGAGGCACCTGAGAGAGAG
>JADRCD010230821.1:0-12330 GCA_019843815.1 Montemys delectorum
CCCCCCCAACTCGGCAGAGGCTTGAACCCTCATGTCTTCTGAGGGAGGTCTCCTGGCCCCATGGCTGCTTTACCTCCCACGCCCAGCTTAGACCGGGACCCAGAGAGCAGACAGAGACCTGGCCAACAGCAACTGCAAACCATTATAGGATTTATTCTCCATTTCTACCTTGGGATCACAGGAAAGGGGCAGTTGAAGGAAAAGGCTGTATCAGGAGGTCTTTTTTTCTGCCATTCTTTTCTGAATGCCTCTGCCTTCAGGTCTGTCCCTGTTGCTTTGCTTCCTCTTTGTCTCTCCATCTCTCTTTTGTCCCTGCCCTACCTTTCTCCGTTTCTCTTCTTCTTTCCCTTGGTCTTTCTTCTTTCCTCTTTCTTGAGCCCTGTCTTGTTCATCTCCTTGCCCCAACATCCTGTGCCATACTTGTGGTGTGTTCTGGTCTTGGCGAAGGCCAGACCTGGCAGAACTGGTGGATACCTGGTGAGGCAGCGGAGCCCCTGGGCTCCCACCCCATTCCCTCCTCCCGGGGCTGCACAGGTGAGTAGGTGGAAGGTAAGGGGGGCAAGGTTGGGAAGGCAGCCCTAGGCCTAAAGCCTGGGCTGAGAGTGTCCTTCTGTGGCACTTGGGATCAGGCAGCAAGACTACAGAGCCAGCCTTCAAGGCAATTAAGAAGGGGTGCCCCTGGTGAGGAGGGGAATGGGGGTTCTTGTCCCCATGTTTAAGCTGGGGAGGAATGGGCGATGAGCAGGATGGGATGGGCTGTTCCTCGGGTTTTTGGTGTATTTGCTCCTAGAGCAGCCCAGGAGGCATGATGGCTCTGAAGCGTCACTCACTTCTGTCCCGTTCTTGACAGCGCCATTCGCGAACGATTTCCCAAGTTATTACGCCTGGTAAGTCTAAAGTTTGTTCTCAATAACAAGGACAACCAAGGTCTTGCCTCTGTTTTGTGGCCACCAATGTGGGTGTGTAGATTTCTTTGAGAATCTGCTAACAGTGGTAATCATCATCTTAGAAATGCCTGTGGACAAAGTTTATATAGGATCCCTGCACGCTCTCCTTGCTTTTCACTTTCCGTATGCTCACAAATCCAGTCTTTCTTCAGTTTCTCATATTACATTCACTTCTTTTCATAGGATGGCCATGAGCTACCCCCTCCAATTGCCTTTGATGTCGAAGCCCCTACAATGTTACCACCCTGCAAGGTCAGAATTGGGGTTAGAGTTAGAACTGTGAGTGGGAAGCACACTGGTCCTGTGATCTTAATGTCTTGTTTGCTTTCAGGGAAGCTATTTTGGAACAGAGAACCTGAAGAGTCTGGTCCTGCACTTCTTGCAGCAGTGAGTATCCCAGGACACTAGGGTAATGACTGGCTTGTGCAACTTACTGCTGTGTCCTTTCGGTTCTACACAGAATTCAGACTCTTCTTTAACTTTCCTTACAGGTACTATGCAATTTATGACTCAGGAGACCGCCAGGGTCTCCTGGATGCCTACCATGATGGCGCCTGTTGCTCGCTAAGCATTCCTTCCAACTGTCAGAACCCTGTCCGGTAAGTGTCACATGTCAGAACCTATACAGAACCACAGGATTCTGTGGGAGATACAGACCACCACTATTGTTCCCTCTTATTTTCCAGAAACAGCTTAGCTGAATACTTTAAAGACAGCAGAAATGTGAAGAGGATTAAAGATCCCAGTAAGTACATTGTATGAGTAGTCAAAACGGGAAACAATCAGTAGAGCTAGCCAGTGTGGATGTGCCCTAACCTTGGTTTCTCTTCCTTCTGCCTGCAGCCCTGCGGTTCCGGCTATTAAAGCATACACGTCTCAATGTCGTTGCCTTCCTCAATGAGTTACCCAAAACTCAGCATGACACTAACTCCTTTGTGGTAGATATAAGTGCCCAAACAGTAAGTACATATTTTCTCCTAACAGAAGCCCAGAAGTAGGGGTGGATAATGGGTTCAGCATTCACTGGATGAGGAAACTCAGGCTCTGGTTGGGAACCTCCATTCTTCTGGTGCTTTTTCTCTTTCAGAGCACATTACTGTGTTTTTCTGTCAGTGGAGTCTTCAAAGAAGGTAAGAATTTTTAGTTCTGAACCTTTCTTAGTATCTTTAGTTTCCCAGTTATCTTCTCATCCCTTTTCTTCTCTGACCTCCTTCCTGTTTTGCCCAGTCCATCTTGGTTTGGCCTTAAAGCTCTTCCACCTGTCTTATTTACAGTATGTCTTATCTTTCTTATCTGCCTGGGGACCATAACAGTGTAGGTTGTAAGAGTCAGGCAGGTATCTATTTCCATCCCTCTGTTAATTCTCTGGGTTTAGGAAAGTTGCAGTACCTTTGAATCATGCATTCTTTTTTTCTGGGTTGTTTGTTTGTTTGTTTTTTGAGACAGGGTTTCTCTTAATAGCCTTGGCTGTCCTGGAACTCAACTCTGTAGACCAGGCTGGCCTTGAACTCAGAAATCTGCCTGCCTCTGCCTCCCAAGTGCTGGGATTATCTTAAGTTTTTCACTTCATATAGCACACAGCAAGTTCTGTTACTATCCTGCTTGATCTGTCCCTTTATCCCACCTCTGTTCCCTTATGACCAAATAACCATCCTTACCTGGCCAAGTTAGGGTTTTTTTGTATCAATACCATGATGTGAGTGATAATTGTAAGATCAAGCGTGAGTGACTATAAGGAGCCATTGCTGCTCATTCTCATTGCAGTGGATGGGAAGTCTCGAGATTCCTTACGTGCTTTCACAAGAACGTTCATTGCTGTTCCTGCCAGCAATTCAGGGTAAGTGCTCAGCTTATAGTTTGGGTATTATTTTCAGTCCCAGGGAAGCAATATAATAGTTGGAAGGTAAAGCTATTCCTCGGGTAGTTTTCCAAATTGCATAAAAGCAATAGAAGTTTATTAAATGAATAACAACTATCAGTATGTTAGAGTGTGAATATATAATTCCAGTGTGTTTGGAGCATAATCCTCCTAAATACCTAGTCTATAGTCAAGAGGGGCATGTGGCTATTAACTAACCAGATCTGAGAACAGAGACAATGTAGAAAGATGAGGTTATTTGTCGATTTATTTAAGATGTTTTTTGTCCCCAAGGCTATGTATTGTAAATGATCAATTATTTGTGCGGAATGCCAGCCCTGAAGAAATCCAAAGAGCCTTCGCTATGCCTGCGCCCACACCTTCCTCCAGCCCAGTACCCACACTTTCCCCAGAACAGCAGGAAATGTTGCAAGCATTTTCTACCCAGTCTGGCATGAACCTTGAGTGGTCTCAGAAGTAAGTGCTGAGCATGGCTAGGGCCAAGGGGAGACAGATAACCTGACCTGAATTGTAGTGCTTTAATAAAAAGATTCCTGGGGCTGGTCAGATGGCTCAGTGGGTAAGAGCACTGATTGCTCTTCCAAAGGTCATGAGTTCAAATCCCAGCAACCACATGGTGGCTTACAACCACCCACCCTCTTCTGGTGCGTCTGAAGACAGCTACAATGTACTTATAATAAATAATAAATAAATCTTAAAAAAAAAAGATTCCTACTAAGATTCTACATAAATTATTTTTAAAAATTTAAAGTATAAATGAAGAATTATTTTTCTGTCCCCCTCTCAGCTACCTATGGTTCCCCTCTTCCCCAATCAGAGTTATGGATTAAACCTAGACTTCACATATGCTAGACAGTCACTACCACTGAGCCATTTTCAGGTGGTTGTTTTGAAACATGGTCTTACTATGTACTTGTCTGGCCTTGAACTCAGCTCTGTCTGTCTCTTCCTCCAAAGTGCTGGTTAAAGGCATGAGCCATTAGACCTGGCTGCCAAGTTTTATTGTTGTTTGGTTTGGTTTTTTGACTTTTTGTTTTGTCATTCATTTTGAGACAGGGTCTCACTAAGTTGTCAAAACTGGGCTTCAATCCTAGATTCTTCCAGTAAGCCTGAGAATTCCAAGGGAACTAGAACTATGGGTGCATACCTAGTTTTATATATGGTTCTGCAACTTTTTGAGACAGGGTCTCACTTGTCCCTTTACTCCTTGGAAGTCACTAAGTAGTCCAGGTTTGCCTCAAGCTCACTCACCTGCTTCAGCTTCTCCAGAGTAATAGGATTAAAGGCCTGAACTGTCTTGCCCACCTGGAACTTAATTTTTAAACAGTATAAATCCTTCCCTATCAGTGTAAAACTATGTTGGTCACTTTTGGTAGACATTTTGACCATTTAATGTTTCATTTGTACAAGTGGTACAACTGTGTAAACTTAATTAAAAACATTGGTGACTTTCTCCATGGGTTGGATTCTGATGACTGACTGCATTTTAGTTCTCATGTGGCTTCCTATTTTAATCATACTCCAGGTGCCTTCAAGACAATAACTGGGACTACACCAGATCTGCTCAGGCCTTCACTCATCTCAAGGTAAAGTATGGGAATTTTTTTTGTGGCTAAAAATGGATCTCTGAGCCTTTAAAGGGGTCAGATGAAGGCTGGGTGTGGTGATGCTTGCCTTTTAATCCAATATTTGGGAGGCAGATCTCTGAGTTTGAGGCTAGCCTGGTCTACATAGTGCTAGGACAGCCAAGGGATCAGAGGAGCTGGGCAGGGAAGGTGGGAGAGAGGTACTTGGCTCTACTTACACTTTATCTTTCTGCAGGCCAAGGGAGAGATTCCAGAAGTAGCGTTTATGAAATGATCACAAGAAAAGTCCCCTTGTAAATAGCCCTTGGATACTATTGTGTGGCTGTCATCTGCCGTCTCCTGTCCAGCCCGAGGCCACCCTGTAACTGTGACTGAGGAGGAAGGGGCTGCCTCAGCCTCCTCACCTACCTTCTGGAAGCCTTAGAGACGACTTCTGGAAGATTGAGCCTCATGGTGCCAGGAAGCCAAAGCTTACTTTGTAGAGCTGACACTAAACTACCCGAAGGACTTAGGTGCTCTGTGTACTTAACCCCAGGATTCCCTTTACTTTTTAAGATAAAGAGTGATATTGTAGTTTGTGTCCCATTACTGGCTTGTTTCCCTCAATGCAGGAGGGGTGGGGAAGTGCGCCGTGATAGGAAGTCCCGCCCCGGAGACGGAAGTGCGCCGCCATGGTGGCGTCTCTGCCGCGGCGGTGTGTCAGCCCCCTCTTGTCCGTGCTGCGGTCCCAAAATGTGCACCGGTCTTTACAAAACGCGGTCCCACGGGATGTGCTACTTTTCCAGCACGAACGGGGCCGCTTCTTTGCCATCCTGGGACTGTTTTGTGCGGGTCAGGGAATCTTCTGGACCTCCCTGGCTGTTGCAGCCTTATCCACTTCTCTGACCCGAGTACCTGCGGAGGCTCCGAAACGGGGCTACCTGGACCTGCGCTCGGCACTCTGGCGCTACGGGCTAGCTGTTGGTTGCGGCACGATGGGTAAGCGCTTGGGCTCCAGGTTGCTGTGGGCCTGTGAGCACAACGCTCACTTAGCATAAAGGGGTTTCCACAAAACTAAGCATGGGTGTGGTGTAACTAAGTACCTGGATGCCTTGCACCCCCATCCTGCATTGTGTAGGCCAAGATCTGCTCCTCACACTAGCCATGAGAAGGCTTTTGAAGCCACGGACGCATTTTCTCCCTTTAACAATAGAGCTGGCCATCTATAAAAATGTCGATAGATTGGGCACATGGCTCGGTTTGGTTTCTAAGAGTGCTTGCCTAGTATGCATGAGGTCTAGGGTTTAGCCCCCAAAACTGCCTAAACATACATGGTGGCATCCAGATGTAATCTTAGCATTTGGACAGTAGAGGATCACAGAAGTTATTGAACATAAAGCAAGCTTGCAGCAAGCATGATAATAGATCCTGTCTTTTTTTGGTTTTTCAAGACAGTTTTTCTGTAGCTCTGGCTGCCCTGGAACTCATTCAGTAGACCAGGCCGGCTCAGACACCTCCCGAGTGATGGAGTACACTACCACTGTCTATCTACCTCTTTTATTATTTTTTTTTCTTTTAAAAATGGATTTAGGAGCTGGGCAGTGGTGGCGCATGCCTTTAATCCTAGCTAGCACTTGGAAGGCAGAGGCAGGCGGATTTCCGAGTTCCAGGACAGCCAGGGCTATACAGAGAAACCCTGTCTCGAAAAATCAAAAACAAACAAACAAAAGGATTTAGGAACACAGAGTTTTAGAGAATAATTACACAAAACTGTTACTTCCATTACAGTCATTTAACTTGACTTTAACAGGGGGTTCTGTATAATTTTTTTTACCCCACTTTGCTTCCCTGCAGGAGCCTTGGTCCTTGGTGCTGGTCTCCTCTACTCACTCCGATCTGTGAGGTCAGTCATGCTCCTTGCTGGAGGGCAGCAGGTGACATTGACCACTTATGCCCCCTTTGGCTTGGGTACCCGTTTCACAGTTCCCTTGAACCAGATTTCCTGCATGGCCCACAGAGGTGAAGTTCCTGCTATGCTGCCTCTGAAGGTCAAAGGCCGGCGCTTCTACTTCCTTTTGGACAAAGCTGGACACTTTCCCAACACTCAACTCTTTGATAACACTGTGGGTGCCTACCGGAACCTATAAAAAATGGCTCACCCTTCTCAGATGATACGAAACCCTTAGGGATGAGACCACCACCCGGGCAATAGAAAGGTGCCCAGAATGCACTAACAGCCAATAAATCTCTTCCAAAAGGCTTCATACATGCCTATTTAAGCCATCTTTTTGTCTCTCTCCCATCCATTTGTTTAACATGAAGAAATCCATACTGCCAGGCAGTGGCGGCGCACGCCTTTAATCTCAGCGCTTGGGAGGCAGAGACAGGCGATTTCTGAGTTCGAGGTCAGCCTGGTCTACAGAGTGAGTTCCAGGACAGCCAGGGCTACACAGAGAAACCCTGTCTCGAAAAACCAAAAAAAAAAGAAAAAAAAAAGAAAAAGAAAAATCCATACCATGATGAAGAAAAGTAATATATTATCTTGGTACAAAAAAGTTTAAGGAGAAAATGCAGAAGTTGCCTATTTGAATGTTTTCCTCCTGGAGAGAAAACTGAGGTTTCCAATATAAACAGGGCTATACAGAGACAATCGGTTTAAAAGCACTTGAGCATAGAGGCTCTGGTTGCAGAAAGCACTTTTGAGTATTCTTCAGGAGTGAGACTGGTGTTGCCCAACAAGAGCATCGGTCTCAGAGCTCCACTCTTGATCACCCCTCTCCTGAGGCTGGTATGATGTGGCTTTAAACTTGTACTGCAGGACCTGGAGCATCAAAGCCAGACACCACAGTATCAGATTCACCCAAGAAGAAGTCTGTGAGAGAGAACAGGAGTATAAGGAGGGAAGCCATCTCCAATCCAATCCTACCCACACAACATTGTCTGATCAAACTAAGGTAACAAGCCCCATAACTACTATGAGCTTGTGACTGAAGTGCAGCCAAGCACATATTACATTGTGAACACTCTTAATCTTAGCATATCCCTTTGTCTCACTTCAGCATTGTGTAGGTTGGAGTAAAACTGCACAGCAGTTCCTGGAGGTGTCCATGAAACTTTCTGGGCTTCAGAGCAGCTGTGAGGTTAAAGAAACAAGTTGTGAGAAAGAGGGGACATGCTCTAAGCACATTTGTGTCCTTAGAGATAAGAGCCAAGGAAGGGGGATAAAGTGGGAACTTAAATGACCTGTCCCATACAGAAGGAAGATAGTCCCTGTCAGGCTTCCCTCCCTCTCCCATTACCTAATTGTAAGGTTCAAGGAGATGATGGAATTGCAGAAAGAATTGGTGCCAAATCGAAGTATACAGGCAGACACTAAGATCAGGAACACGGCTGTAACTGAGATGGCCAAAGCAATTCGGAGCCCTATAGAACCTCTAGAAGAGAAAACAAGCTTTGTGGCTGAGGTGGGGCTCATCTCACCTTGGCCTCTTGTAATCAGTAGGGCAATCACCTGTGGGAGTCCTCGATGCAGCTGCTGTAGACCCAGAAGAAGAGAAGCAGAAGGCAATAGAGCGCCAGGACGCCTGAAGCCCCAGCCACGAAGTAGCAGAGGGAAGGGGCTGAGGGACCTAACAAGGCCAGAGAGGAGCCATTGAGTGCAGCCACACCATACAAGGGACAGCTACCACGAAAGGAGCCCTGTGGAGAGAAGCTGTTAAGTCCCTTTCCATTCAGTATCCTAGATGCAGGTTCCTGTCAGATGTAAGGACTAGTTCACAAGTTGAGGTGAAGAGGGAACCTGATGTATCTGCTGGGAACAAAATCTCAGGGCCCAGAAGGATGAGAATTCAGAGGGTTATAAATATGAGGAACCAAAGAGAAGTCACAAGTTTTGCTCTTTCCTGTGAGCAGTTCTAGTACACCCTAACTTTATGCATCCTTTAACAAGAAACTTTCCTAATCTAAAAAAGTAGGTGTCTTAAACCCCTACAGTGATTCAAAGTACTTTATCACCAAGACTACCCAGCAGTAAAGACTCAAATGTACACCGTTGTGTTTCCTAACTTCATACATCGGGTTACAATCATGCGGCATCATGATGATTTCTGCTACACTGTTTGGTTCCCCTCCACACACACATACACACAAATGTTCCTATTGCTGGATGGATGCAGAGACGGCCTGTGTGTCTCAAAACCCTAGTAGCTTATGAAGCTGGACTGGAAGCTTGTCCAGTTCCTTTGGGGAAGAAACAACTTTGGGACGTTCTAGCTCCTAGCCCGGTGTAGACACCCCGGCCAGCCCCCTACGCGGGCCTGCCGGACCCCAAGGCCGGCCCGCCCCCGCAGCCGCACCTGGGTCCGGGTCAGCGTCGCAGCCGCCACAGCCCCGCACAGGAAGGCGGCAGCGAAGAGCGCGAGCTCAACTCGCTGCAACCAGGGCAGCGCCATGGCGCCCAGGCTACCAGGAAGCCAGCCACCCAAGTCCCGCCCACGAGCACAGACACGTAACTTCCAGGGGTGGCTTTATTCTCGGAGGGGCCGCAGCCTCACAGCGGCAGGTACAGAGAGTAGTCTGAGAGCGCCCAGCGGCGGGCCGGGCGGCCAGTACGGCCGATCATGGGCAGCTTCTGCACGTAGCGCGACGTGGGGCTGGGCCCATAGGGTGCAGGGAAAGCAGTCTGAAAGAGGCGCCCGCGGCACCGCCGCCCTGCCTGGCGCCCTGCGATTATAAACCGGAAGTGTGGGGCGCCGCGGGGCGCGAAGCGGCTCTTCTGGAAGACGTCTCGCGTCCCCGCGCCGGGACCCTGCTGACGGGGAGCGCCCCGCGCCCGGTGTACGCGCGGCAGTGGCCTGTTCTCCGAGGCGGCGTTGGCGGCGGCGAGGGTCCCCCCGCACGGGCTTTCGTCACCCTGAGGGCTGACCACCGCGCTGGCAGTCAGCTGCGGCATTTTCCGCACCGAATCCGGGGCAGCCGCAGGCTCCTTCTTGTCTCCCGGTGGTCGTGGGGCCGTGGGAGCAGGCTGGCCAGTGCCAAAGCGAGTGGCCAGGCTGTCACCAAAGAAGGAGTATAGCTCACGGTAGATGTCTGCCAGGGTCAAGGAAGAAGGGTCCTCTGGTCCCGCAACCCCTGATGGCAGCGGGAGACCAGACCCAAAACCTGTCTCAGAGCTGGCCCCGGGGGGAGACTCTTGTAAGAGAAGGCTGTCCCAAGGCAGGTCCTCCGCAGGACGGTACCCTCTCCCGCCAAGGCCACCGCGGTTGGGCTCTGCTGCCTGAGCTTTCATCTTCAGTAGTCGCTCTACGGCCACCTGTAAACAAAGAGCTAAGAGGAACCTGGGCCCAGGAGCCATCTCAAAGTAAATCTGCCAAGCTCCTGCAGGAAAAAGGTGGGACTGGTAACTCACCAGAATAGCTCCATACACTTTGTGCCCATCTGCTTTGACCTGGGCATTAGATACAGAATAGTCATCCAGCACTGCCTGCAAGTTTGTCCAGTAAGTAGGCAGATGTGGGTAGAGGACTCGTTCCACTGCCTAGAATGGAAAGAAGGAATGCAGTTAAGCAGCCTTGTCCAATGTCCCCTCTGTAGTACCCTTTCCCACAAAAGATCCACTCTATTTTTGACAGGGCTCCGTCCTCTATTCCCTTACTGAGATATCCCACGGCTCTGGGATCTACTGTATGTATAAGCTTTTGGGAGGCATAAGGGAGAAAAACATACAAACACAAGCAATATAAAAAAGCCCCATTACTGGCATTTTCTATGAGCTATTTAGGCATAATTAAATCATAACGACACAAATTGTTTACAGACTGCTAGTAAATACAATCAGTAAGGAAGTGGTGTTCTCATTAGAGAAATTAGAGCTGAGTTCAGACCACACACATAAAAACAATACTGGGAGCCCAGACTGGGTCTTGAATTCATGAGAATTCCCTTTCTTTAGTTTCCCAAATTCTGGGATTATATAGGTGGTGTACTACCACACATGACTTTGACTGTACAGTCTTAAACTGTGCAACCATCTGGGGATAAAGCATGTCTAAACAAAGACGATGACATTAGAGATGGGCTTTGACATATATGGTAGACTTGGATCACTCATCCAGACCATGAACATTTGAAAATGCTGACCAACTGTCAAACTCCTAGGAAAAATGTTGAAAAAAAAAATAGGGATTACATTTTAAATAACTATGAAAGACATCAAAACATCCTGGTAATTTACAGACATTAATATACACTAAGAAAAGCCATTGTAGCAGCAGCCATCCTCCAGACGGAGCGGTTGTTCCAGAGTCAATACCATGAGCCACAACTCCCAAGCCTCCTTGCCCACCAAGGCTGGACTTCCTCCAAGCTACGAGACAAATAAAAACGGACTATGGGGTGACTGAGCTGGGGGAACTCCTCAACAACTCAACTGTTGTGAGGACCACCGTGATCAGCATGCCCAGAGAGGTCTCTGTCCCTGAGCATGTGGTCTGGTCCCTGTTGAATATGCCTGCTGCCTGGGCTTCATCACCTATGCTTACTCTGTGAAGTCCAAGGACAGGAAGATGGTGGGAGATATGATTGGAGCCCAGGCCTACGCTTCCACTGCCAACTGCCTGAATATCAGCTCCCTGATCTTCAGCATCCTTATAGTCATTATCTGCATCATTATTTTCTCTACCACCTCTGTGGTAGTCTTTCAATCGTTTTCACAAAGAATGCCACATTCTGGATTCTTATTGCCCTGTGTTCCATGGTCCACATCTGGCCCTCCGAGCCCTGGGCTGAGGCCTTGACCCTTTATCCTATGTCTGTATGCAAATGTTACCTTCACATATCAGTCCACAGTGGATTCAATAAAGTGCACTCGGTGGGGAAAAAAAAGAAAAGAAAAGCTATCTTAATCATATAACAGTAAATCAGCTAAAGGTGCAGGTCTATAACCCTAGCATTCAGGAGCTTGATTCCAAATTTGAAGCCAGCCTGTTCTTCACTTTAAGTCACTGTTTTTGTTTTTTAAAAGCCAAGCATGTTGGCTCAAGCCTTTAATCCTACCTTTTGGGGGTAGTGGTGGGGGATGGGAAATCACAGAGGAAGCAACTGAATCTCTTGAGTTCTTGAGGCTAGCCTAGTCCACAGAGCAAGTTCAGGTCAGCAAGGGCTACACAGACAGAGAAACCCTGTTTAGTAAAGGGCTGGAGAAACGACTCAGTAGTAAGAGCACTGGTTGCTCTTGCAGAGGACTTGGGTTCAATTTCCAGCAACGATGAAGCAGCTCACAACTGTAACTCCAGTTCTAAGGGACTGATGCCCTCACACAGACATATGTAGGCAAACCTCCAATGCACATTAAAAAAATAAGATTAAAAAAAAAGCCACTAATAAGATAAAACAACAAAAGGCACTTGAGGGGGCCCAGCAATATGGTTCACTCTGTAAATATACTTGCAATACTGTTACCTGAGTTCAATGCCCTGAACCCAAGTAAAGTTAAAACTCATCTCCATACATGTATTATGGCATACATGCCTATGCACACACATCATGCACTTATAATAATAATAGTAATAATTTTTAGGAGCTGAAATGTAGCTTGGTTGGTTGAGTGGTTGGCTAACGTGCTCTAAGCCCTAGATTTGATCCAAGCACACTGCATAAACTGGATGTGGTGGTGCATGCTTTTAACCCAAGCATTCCAGCACTCAGGAGGTAGGAGGAGATTCAAGGTCACCTTCAGCTACAAAGCAAGTCCAAGGCCAGCCTGGAATACATCAGCATATCAAAATCCAGTTTAATCCAACAGAAAAATTTGTTCCTTTTTTTTTTTTTCTAGTATCCTCCCCACGGAGGAATTAAATCCCAAGACAGGAATTTAATTACAAATTTGAGGCCAGTCTAGGCTTCACTCTAAGTCCTTGGTTTTTTGTTTGTTTGTTTGTTT
>JADRCD010230821.1:14275-38099 GCA_019843815.1 Montemys delectorum
AAGGGTTATAAAACAAGCACTGTCTCAAATAAATAAAAACACAAAGAGAAAAGGAGAGAAAGAAACTGAGGGTATTTCCTAACCTGGTATTATAAAATGGGCAGCAATTTTAAAAAAGAAAATGTTGTGAAGAGATAACACATTTATACATAGACAAGGAAGGCAAAAAATAAAGAGGGCCCAAGGCAAGGTCTCAGCATGGCAGCATCAAACACACACCACTCGTACAATAAAATACACATGAATGATAGCTTTCTAACACTTGCAGATACTCTCAAAGGTCTGTGAGAAAGCCAGAAGCCTCACCTTCCAGCCTAGAGCATGCAGCCCTACCACTGCTCCATAGTGAGAGCAGAGAGGCCGAACAGGGTCTGTCAGGACCTTCTGCAGGGAGAGCAGAATCTGCTGGTAGAGGCCACTTACGAGGTCTCCATGAGTCCTGTGGGAGCAACAGTCAGGAAAGAGAATGAAGTACCACAGTAAGGAGTTGAACATTTATAGACCTCTCTGAGACAGGCTGCCAGGTGTGATTGGCCCAGGATCCAAGGGACAAAAGACTAACATCTTGCTACATTTGTAACTGTACCATGGCTTGCGGCTAGGGGGCTCTAAGGAGAAGTTCCACAGTTAACATTTAATCTAAAAGCCAGAGGCACCAAACAGCTCCTTATCACAACCCAATCGACTCTGTAAGCTATCCCACCCTCTGCTCAGCTTGAGCCCAGTGGCTACCAGAAGATGTGGCTGAGTAGAAGGGCAGCCCCATCTCGCAGAGTCCAGTGGTCATTCAAAGGGTTGATGGAGGCGGCCAGTGGCTCTAAGACACAGTACAGCACGCTGCCCACCAGGGATCGGACATAGGGTCCCAAGCACAGGTGTGGGTTCCGTATCAGGCTCCGTGCGACCTGCAGTAGTCGGTGCAGTTGCTCCAGGTCGTGGCTTACAGATTTTACCTGTTGGTAGGAATGGGTAGCTATGGAGACATGGAGAGACAGGAGCTTGCTATTCTGATAGCATCTGCTATGAGCTGAGAAGGGTCATCGTCCCTGGGGAACTGATCACTTACCCCACTGACCACATAAACAAAGTAAGGCAGGAGTGCTGCAATCTTGGAGTTTGTCTGCAGGTCCTGGAGGGCAACCTGGAAGGAACCATCTCAGTAAAGGAAATGCCACCACTCTGGAGCCTAGGTTAGGATCCATGTGTGGTCATGTTAAATGTTCATGCCCTGATTCAGAAATTCCACTGGTTTTAACCTCAAGAAACCAAGGCACAGACAAAAACAGTACTGTCTGTTTACAAAAGAAAAAAGAAAAAGAAAAAAAAGTGAACACAATGCTAGGTGTGACACAGGAGGCAGGGAGTGGACCAGTCTAAAGACAGTATGACCCTCTTTCCAAAGAAAAAAAGGTGGAGACAGTGAGATTGTTCAGTTTGATAAAAGCACATGTGGTGCAAGGCTACCAAGGCTAAGTTCAAATCTCAGAAACCATGGAAAAGTAGAAGAGAGCTAATAAGTGCTTTCAGGAGACATGGTTTCTCTGTGTAACAGCCCTGGCTGTCCTGAAACTCACAGAGATCTGCCTGCCTCTGCCTCCCACGTGCTGGAACCACCACTCCCACTACACTCAAAGTGTTTTTTCTTACCTTCACACACGTACCATAGCATGTACAAGCCTGTGAGCAATTGTTTTAGGTTTTTTGGTTTGTTTTTTTGAGACAGGATCTGACGTAGACTGCCTTCTAATTATATGGCTGACGACACCCTTGAACTTCTGATCACCCTGCTTCCCATTCCCTAAGTGCTAGGATTACTGGTGTTCACCATGCCTAGTTATTCAACTTTTTTTTTTGTTTTTGTTTTTTTTGTTTTTTTCGAGACAGGGTTCCTCTGTGTAGCCCTGGCTGTCCTGGAACTCATTCTGTAGACCAGGCTGGCCTCGAACTCAGAAATCCGCCTACCTCTGCCTCCCAAGTGCTGGGGTTAAAGGCGTGCGCCACCACTGCCTGGCTATTCAACATATTTTTAACTAAGAAAAAGCTGTGGGTTTGGCTTGGTGGCTGAAGCCTGTAAAGCTCTGCACTTGAAAGGCTGACACATGAAGATGGCTGTAAATTTGAGGCCAGCCTGAGCTACCATAGTGAGTTCTGGGCCCAAGGTTACACTGCTGGACTAAGACTGACCTGTGTCTCAAAAAAAACAAAAACAAAAACAAAAACAAAAACAAAGGGGAAAAAAGGTAAGCTGTAAAACCAGGTGCCACTTAGGCTTCCATTAAAGTAACTAACTTGTAAGAGAACAAACACGTGAGTGAGTGAGCAGAAGGCTGGGCTTTTCTATCATAAGTAGCTCCTTAGTAAATACATACTTTTATAGGCAGAAGACATCATTACAGTAAAAACAGAACCTCACTGAGGGCTGGGAAGATGGCGGCTCAGCAGCTAAGAGCACTTGTTCCTTTTTTTTTTTTTTTTTTTTTTTAATAACCTTTTTAGTCTTGAGCTTTTTTTTTTTTTTTTTTTTAAAGATTTATTTATTTATATGTAAGTACACTGTAGCTGTCTTCAGAGACACTCCAGGAGAGGGCGTCAGATCTCATTACGGATGGTTGTGAGCCACCGTGTGGCTGTTATAGCTTACAACGGTCTGTAACTCCAGTTATAGGGGACACACTCCCTTTTCTTACCTCCATGGGCACTGAGCAAAGATGATACACTTACATGCATGTAGGCAAAACACTCATATACATCAAATAAAAAAGAAATATTTCTTTTAAAAAAATTAAAAAGCAGCTAGGTGATGGTGGCACATGCCATTAATCCCCCCCTGCAAAGGCAGGAGGATCTCTGCAAGTTCAAGGTCAGCCTGGTCTACAAGAGCAACTTTTAGGACAACCAAGAAACAAAACAAAACAAAATAAAAAAACCTGTCCTGAAACAAACAAACACACTGAAAAAAAAGCGAACAGCTGGGTAGGGTGGTGCCCTTTAATCCTAGTGCTCCAAGGAAGGAAGCAGGCAGGCCTCTCAAGTTCATGGTCAGTCGAGCCTGCAGAAAGAGTTCCAGGCCAACCTACATTGAGAGACCCTGTCTCAAAAAACATAAACCAACCAACCAAAGAAAGCCACGTCATCCATAAACTGGACCCTCCTCTAGACAAGAGTCTGACAGTGTAGAGGGGCTTAGCTCCAGGCCTCACAGCTGCCTGGTACCTAGGTACAGGTGACTAAGAAGCAAAGCAAAAAGGAAGTTTTTGTTTCCTTGGGTTTTGTTGTCTACTGAGATGGCGGTCTTACAAAGTAGCCCACAGCCCAGCCTCACACTTGCAATCTTCCAACCAGGGCTGATATTATAGGTCCATGCCACCATGCCCGCTTCTGAGTGTTGGGGCTCCAATCCAGGCTTCTGCACATGCTAGTCAATGCCAGGGGTGGCCTACCAGCCAAGTTTGGGGGGATAGAAACGAATGCTGACAACATTCCTAGTTTTTTTTAAGCAAAATAACAACAGTTAGATATGTGATGGTGGAAGATCTAAACTGCACACGGAAAGGTGACATGATGGAGCAAACCATAGCCCTCATCTGGCCATGGGCAGAAGAGGAGAGACCATGGGTGGTATCCAGAGGTTAAGCCAGTGGCAGTGGCTACCGCCCAGGAACCAAGTCTGTAGAACAGGCTTAGCAACCAGGGACACCTGGCCTCGACCCCTATTTCTTCTCCTTTCCTTACCAAGTCCACATAAATAAATGCCTCAATTGGTCCCAGTTCAATGGACACCCCCAAAAAAGGAACCTAAATGAAGGTGTGGGAACACAATCATGAGAAGCCCCTGTTGTGCTGCCCACTGCCCAAGGAAGAGAGGCTTCTACTCTTCTAGCATAGAGGAGTTGGGACTGGCAGAGCAGGAGACCATCAGAGCACACACACCACTGGAAAATAGCTTCCCCCACCGGAACTAGTTCACCTATGGAGGATTAAGAACCAGATAGCTGAAACGATCTTGCGTTTTAAAACTTTGACTTCATGCCTAGTCAGGCTCACTCTTTTCACCTTCATCAGCTGTGGGTCATCGCCCAGTACAGCCCGTGTCACTTGCTGGTAGTATTTGAGCAGGTCATCTGTCAGTGAAGACACTGCACTGGGCACTGTGAGGAGATGGGAAAGAAGTAGTCACAGATGGAGGGATAGCCTTCTGGAGGCTGCTCCCTCCAACCAGAACTATAGCCACCCACAAGGAACCCCTTCAAGCAGAACAAGCACGCACAGGCTCCAGCTGCACTCTGATCATGTGGGTTCCATGGGTCTCGGCTCTATCTACTCCCACCCACCCTCTGCCCCACAGATCCCTGCTCAGTTCTCAAGCTTCCCGTGGACAAGCCTCAGGCTCTAGGACTCAGCATACCCTGGATGTAACATACTTCTCTGGAACCTCCGCATGCAACCCAGACATCTGTCTTGACCTCCACCATAATGAATGGTAACAGGTCAGGGTTCTACCTGTAACTGTAAGCCTCTGGACAAGGACCTGTGTCCCCTCAGAACGCAGCAGGCACCCATAGAAGCTTGTGAGATGCAGACCAAAAGGCACAGAGGCCCCTCACTCCTACAGAGCTCTTCCAGACAGCCTACTATCCACAGTCTTACCTGATCCCTGAGGTGCCAGGTTTCCTTTGCCATCCAGATAGGAGACATGAACTAGAATCAGATGATACAGGTGGGTGTCAGTTGGGATTTTACCCCTCCAAATTCTGCCCTACCTGAAAGCTGGCCCATCAGCACCACTCAGACCACTCAGTTCCTGTCCTAACCCCAAGAAGGACCCTAGCAGCCACCTCTGACAGCTGTCTCGGCACAGCCCTTGGGGATGTTGGTGGCTAGTGCCAGCTCCACCAGGTTCACTTCTCGGTCCTCTGGAAAGTAGAGTTCACCCTCCCTTGCGGGGCGCAGGGGCAACACCTCCTGGGACCCATAGCCACACACAGCCTGAGGAAAAAGAGAATTGACAAGCAGGGTGAATTCAGTGAAGGAAAAACAGCCAGGATGCAGCTCTTCCGACCCGGGGCAGGAAGCCTACGCTGGAGGGTAGTCCAGATGTCCCAGGGAGCCAGAGGTACCTGGAGTTCACTGGGTCAGGGTTATATGTCGTCTTTCCTCACATAACTGTAAGGGTTCTATGCCCCACTGCTAAGGTGCCAGTCTCTCCCGGTCACACCCAAACAACTCTTAGTCATACTGCCTTCCTCTCTCAACTCCATGCCCCAGAGCTGTACCAAGGCAGGTCAACATCCCCATGTTTCTTCAGGCTGTTTCCTTAGCCAGCATGCCTTTTTATTTCTTCAAGCTCATTTTTCTCAGCCCATTTTTAAGGCCTGGCTCAAGCTCTACCTCTTCCTTGAAACTTTCCCCAACCTCCACTCTTTGGGCCCAGCACCTGGCCTGCTGCGTTGGGTGTTTGTCCCCATGTCTCACCACGCTGCCATCCCTGTCTGAACAGGAGAGGTGGCTTCACATCCCCTGGGCCCTCTATGGCCACATTCCACTGACCTCCACACTGCTCCACCTGAGAGCCCTGTTGAAGTCCTCCACCGTCAGCTTCCTTCGTTTGGTGTGTTTCATGAACTGAGAGCTATTCTGGGAGGGAAGGAACCGAACTGAGAATCAGGGAGCAGGGAGCAAATGTGGGAACCCCCCAAGGGAAATGGGCTAGACTGAAAAAACAAAGAGAACCCCACACCAGCAATCAGGAAGCCTGTATTCCCAGCTCAGCTT
Source organism: Montemys delectorum (assembly GCA_019843815.1). NCBI lineage: Eukaryota > Metazoa > Chordata > Mammalia > Rodentia > Muridae > Montemys > Montemys delectorum. Next base: position 20,048 of record JADRCD010230821.1, read on the forward strand.
TTTTTTTTAAGATTTATTTATTATTATAAATGAGTACACTGTAGCTGTCTTCAGATGCACCAGAAGAGAGCATCAGATTTCATTATGGGTGGTTGTGAGCCACCATGTGGTTGCTGGGATTTGAACTCATGACCTTTGGAAGAGCAGATGGTGATGGTGCTCTTACCTGCTGAGCCATCTCACCAGCCCCCCAGCTCAGCTTTTATACACCTTCCATGTGTCATGGCCCCGCTGTGTGCCTCAGTGTCTCATGTGCAGAGTGTCACTATCCATCTATTCTGCCTAGGCAGCAGGACACAGTGAGAAAGTGTCATGAGAAAGTGCCCAGCTAGTGTTTTCTTTTCTAGATGCCTCACTGGCAAGAAAGAGACTCTTTAAAAGGCATGGGCCTAGACTGTCTTCTGACCTCAAAGCACAAGGGACCTGACATACATTTGTTGTTGAGCATGTCAGTGTGGGAAGAGGTAACAGGGAAGAGCACAGGGAGGAGTGAGGGGAACTGACAGCAGCACACCTGTGTGGCCTCTCTGAGACGGTAGCACACATCTTCGGCAAGCAGAGCAGCCACCTCGTCACTCAGCTCTAGCCCTGTGCTCTCTGCCATGAGCCGGACTGACTCCCGAGGGATCTCCACAAACCTCCTCTCTTCTCTTTCTGACATGGCCCCGGTGGAGCTGCAAGTGGAAAAAGAGGGTGGAGAAGCTGCCCAGTATCTCTGAGATTCCTCCACGGGTGAGGCAGGCAAGAGCATTTCAACCATGCCTGCTCATCTTGCTTTATAAGCCACAAAGACGGAGCCCAGAGGCTCAGCAGGACCCTGGTCCAAGATGACCCACCCAGGAATGCTCCCAGGAGCCCAGCAAGGGTTCATCGTTCTTTATCTCCAGAACCAATGTGCAACCTACATAGCCCCCATGGTCATCCCAGGCTGCCCCCTTCAGATCCCTGTTTGAATGTCAGAGAGGCTTTCTCAGGTGCATAAATGTCCTTGTCATTTGTCTTCAGTTATGAGGCAGAAGGATAAATAATAGTTCAAAGTCCCCCTGAACTATGAAGTGAGTTCAAGGTTACCCTAACAACTCAGACTATCTCAAAATATGATGTAAAAAGAAGGCTGGAGCCTGGCAGTGGTGGCGCATGCCTTTGATCCCAGCACTAGGGATGCAAAAGCAGGTGGATCTCTGAATTCAAGGCCAGCCTAGTCTACAGAGTGAGTTCCAGGACAACCAGGGCTACACAGAGAAACCCTGTCTCAAAATACAAAACAAAACAAAAAAATAATAATAATAATAAATAAGTCTTTGGGCCAGAGGGAGCAGGGACTAAGCGAGCGGAGTTGTCCGGAGCAAGTGGGGTCGACCTTAATGAACGGAGGCAGGTGGATCTCAGAATTCAAAGCCAGCCTGGTCTACAGAGTAAGTTCCAGGACAGCCTGGGATACACAGAGAAACCCTATCCTGAAAGAAAAAAAAAAGTGTGGAGATACAGCTCAGTGGCAGAGAACTTTTTTGTTTGGTTGGTTTTTGGTTTTTTGTTTTGGAGAAAGGGTTTCTCTGTGTAGCCCTGGCTGTCCTGGAACTCACTCTGTAGACGAGGCTGGCCTCAAACTCGGAAATCTCCAACTGCTTGGATTAAAGGCATGTGCCACCACTGCCCAGGGCAGAGAGTTTTCTTAACACGTAGGACACCTTAAGTTCAAATAGTCTGTAACTACACAACATGGTTCTTTTTGAAGGGTGCTGGGGGGGGGGGGGAGGTGTCAGCATGCGGTTCCCCAGCAGACTATAAGTTGCACAATAGCAAAGACCATGGTCTGTATGCTCACCTTTGCATCCCAGGCCTCCTGCAGGGTCAGCACATACTATGCCCTCACTAAGACTTGCTGAAAAAAGAAAGGAGAGTTGTTCTTTGTTTTCCAGGCAATGTCTATTTAGTTCTAGAACTTACTCTCTAGACCAGGCTGACCTCCAATTTGCAGAGATCTTTCTGCCTCTGCCCCCCAGCCCACGCACAAGTGCTAGAATTAAGGACATGGATCAGTTCTTCTGGCCATGAATAGCCTTTTTTATTTTATTTTATTTTTTAAGATTTATTCACAGCAGGGCAGTGGTGGGGCACAACTTTGATCCTAGCACTTGGGAGGCAAAGGCAAGTGGGTTTCTGAGTTTGAGGCTAGCCTGGTCTACATTGTGAGTTATAGAACAGCCAGGACTACACAGAGAAACCCTCTCTCAAAAAAAAAAAAAAAAAATTTATTCACTTTTATGTGCATTGGTGTTTTGCCTGCATGTATGTCTGTGTGAGGGTGCCAGGTCCCCTGGAACTGTAGTTACAGACAGTTGTGATCTGCCATGTGGGTGCTAGGAATTGAACAGAAGCGTAGCCACCTGCTCGGCCATCTCTCCAGCCTATTTTTCTAAACACATAAATGCCTGTGGCTTCCAGCTAGCAACATTCTATGACCTCATCCTACCCTCACTAACAATGAAATGTATAATTGTAACATTTGTCCATTTCACAAAGCTGAGGCAGTCTTAGCTCAGAGAGATTGCGTGAACTGCCCAAGACCAAACACTAAGCACTGAGCAATTAGATTGCAGGGTCTCAAACCACTGTTGTAATTCAACTCAGGATAATATATTCATGAGCAGTAGGCTTGTATTTGAACTAGGCCTTGTTTTGTAGCTCAAAGATTTGAAGTCCCACCACTAGACTCACCACTGGATGAGTACGCTTCAGTTTCCCCATCTGTAAAATGGAAGCATTCAGTGTTGCACAAGTGGAAAGCCAGAAGGGAGTTTCTCTATTATGTAGCCCTGTTTTGAGACCTCACAAAATCCGGTATGTAACCAAGATCTCCTACTCCTTAGTCTCCTGCCCTGCACACCCTCAGTTCCAAGTACTCCTGATCAGGAGGCGTGGGAACCGACCTACAGGGACTTCTAGGGTTGCGCCTCCTCCCACCCACCTTCCTCCATCCCAGATCAAAAGGGTGTGGGGTCGAGTGGGGAGGTCAGAGGTTACAGAACTTGTGTCACGTGCTCGGTGAAAGGGGCGGGGCCCCGCGGGGGCCGAGGCTGGTGAGCAGCCCACCGCGGGAAGCGATCCCTGGGTTGGGGCAGGACCCGCTCACCTGCGGACTCCAGGGTTGGGAGGACGCCTGCTGGGGAGGCGGCGGCTGCTTCCACTCACCGGCTCACGGTAATTCCCTCTCTCGGCGCCCAGGCTCCGCCCTCCATACGCAGAGCCAATCGGTGGCCGTCTACTGAGTTTTCCGCCCACCAAAGAGGCGTCCCACCTCAAGATTGGTCAGTGAGTATGTGCGGGTAAAGGCACTAAGGCGTCGTTGGTCACGTGAGTGGCGCTTCTTAAAGCAACAGCTCTTGTTGGTTAGCGAACACGTGAGTGTTCCTTGGCTTACACTGGATTAGAGTTCACCGCGTAAAACAAGCTGGCTTTGAACTCATAGTCCTTCCTCTGTTGCCAGAGTGCTGGGATCAAAGGTGTGTGCTACCATACCACTTTCCAATTTCTGGTCTTAAAAAAAAGTTTAACTCTGTGTGTGTGTGCATGTACTTACAGATAAGAGGACAATTTTGGAGGAGTTGATGCTCTTGTTCCACCATGTAGGCACCAAGAGTGGAACTCACGTTGTCGGGCTTAAGCAACAAGCTCTTTTTCTTGTCTTCGCCATCTCAACAGTCCTGCGTAAAGCTGGATACACATCACTTGGTAGTATGCTTGTCTATAGTACTTGCAGGACATGAACTAGCCAGCACTTGGGGGACGAAAGTGGGAGGATCAGGAGTTCAATATTGCCGGGCAGTGGTGGCGCATGTCTTTAATCCCAGCACTTGGGAGGCAGAGGCAGGTGGATTTCCGAGCTCGAGGCCAGCCTGGTCTACAGAATAAGTGCCAGGACCACCAGGGCTACACAGAGAAACCCTGTCTCGAAAAAAAAAAGAAGTTCAATATTATCCTCGGCTACTTATCAAGTTTAAGGCTAACCTGGGATATAGGAAATCCTAAGAGTAAAATTTATTTACTGTGGTTTAGGCGATCAAACCTACAGCTTTGCATCTGATAGATAAGTATTCTACCACTGAGCTATACTCTTGATTTGTTTTTTATTTCATTTATTTATTTATTTGTTTGTTTTTTGTTTTTTGTTTTTTTTTCGAGACAGGGTTTCTCTGTATAGCCCTGGCTGTCCTGGAATTCACTGTGTAGACCAGGCTGGCCTCGAACTCAGAAATCCGCCTGCCTCTGCCTCCCAGGTGCGCTGGAATTAAAGGTGTGCACCACCACTGCCTGGCTGATTTTTTATTTTTTTATTTTTATTTTTATTTTTTGAGACAGGGTTTCTCTGAATAGCCCTGGCTGTCCTGGAACTCACTCTGTAGACCAGGCTGGCCTCGAACTCAGGAATTCTCCTGCCTCTGCCTCCCAAGTGCTGGGATTAAAGGCATGCACCACCACTGCCCGGCTGGCTTATTTTTTATTTTATATACACTGGTTGTATTAGTCAGGGTTACTTAAAGTCAAAGAACTTATGAGTAGTCTCTGTATAAGGGAATTTGTTGATGACTTACATATCAGGCCCAAAGATCTATTTATTATTATAAATAAGTACACTGTAGCTGTCTTGAGACACACCAGAAGGGGGCATCAGATCTCATTATGAGATGGTTGTGAGCCACCATGTGGTTGCTGGGATTTGAACTCAGGACCTTCGGAAGAGCAGTCGATGCTCTTAGCCGCTGAGCCATCTCTCCAGCCCATTTACCCTTCTTTCTTTGAGGTTTTGATACTGTTGCTGCTGCCTCTTAGAAAAGAGAATCCTCTAAGACTGAGTTGAGAAAGCCAGATGGATGGAACTGGGGTTGCCATGGCAACACCATCTGAGGCTGGTGACCCTGCTGAATCTCTCTCAGTTATATTGACATTTGGTGTGGTTTCCATGTTTGAACACTGAAGTGTCTGTCCAGCTATGAAAGTGAGCCCATTCCCAGAGGTCTTAGTTTATCAGCTCAGTCAGTAGCATTTGGGTTGCTCACATTTATACAATCATTGCCACTTAGAAGCACGAGAGGATGGAAGGAGGCCCAGACCTGGCCAGGTACTATCAGATCTAGTAAAGCTGTATATCATCTGTCTGGGGTTTATTTACTCCCAGCTGGGGCAGAAACAGGTGCTTAGGAGGGCAGTAATGAGATCGACATTTACCACAGGAAAAAAAAGTGGCTACTGTGGATGCCATCTGGGATGGATCCACTGTGCTAAGCCATTCCACCCTCAAAACAAAACTTACCTTACCACTGAACTGGCCTGAACTCAGGGTAAGGCACTACTGCCTCTGAGCAGTACCAGGTAACGTTAGCAAGCCCTATTCACACTTTATCTTAAGGCATTCTGTTACATACAAAGAATTCTACTCTTTAATGAGCAGACTTATACTTTCAGAGGTTTGACCCCTAATTGTACATGCTTGAGACAGTCTCAAGGACAAGCATCCCACACTGAAAGTTAGTCCCTAGCAACATGTCATGTCACCTAGGCAACAGAGTAAGCTCACACAGGTGTCAGACCTAAGAAATTTCCACTTCACCCTGTAAAGAGCTTATCTTCCCTCCCTTTCGATCCAATTAGCGTCCGGGCCACTTTGTAGCAGATGGAATCCTAACTTTAGATTTCCCTACTACTGACTTTAAAAGATCAAAGTCAGGCACTGTAGCATAGGCCAAGGTCAGAAGGCAGAAGCCAGGAAATCTCTGTGATTCCCAGGCCCAACCAGCATCACACAGGGAGACCCTGTCTAACAAATGGAGGTGGGAGGTGTGGTAGTAATCTGAACCCACAATTTTATCAACATTTCAATTAAGAACATTTTGTTTTGTTTTTTTGAGGCAGAATCTCAAAATGGGCTTACACCCAGTTCCAACTAAGAACATTTTTTTTTTTTTTTTCAAGACAGGGTTTCTCTATGTAGCCCTGGCTCTCCTGGAACTCACTCTGTAGAACAAGCTAGCCTCGAACTCAGAAAATCTGCCTGCCTCTGCCTCCCAAGTGCTAGGATTAAAACTAAGAACATTTTAAATACAAAATCGAACATGAAGGCTGATGAGAAACGACAGAACCTTTGTCCAGGAGTGGTGATAAGACTAGGGGAACAGAGCCATAGTAGAGTCCATTTCTTTTCCTTTTTCTTTTTTTTTTTAAAGATTTATTTATTATGTATACAATGATCTGTCTGCATATATGCCTGCATACCAGAAGAGGGCACCAGATCTCATTATTGATAGTTGTGAACCATCATGTGGTTGCTGGGAATTGAACTCAGGACCTCTGGAAAAGCAGACAGTGCTCTTAACCTCTGAGCCATCTCTCCAGCCCTAGAGTCCATTTATTTTTTTCTTTTCTTCTTCCTCCTCTTCTTCTTCTACTTTTTCTTCCTCTTTTTTTTGAGACAAAATTTTTTATTCATTTCTTACATTTGAAGTACTCCTTGATGACATCCTAAGCCTGAAATTCTTTGCCATAGTTCTTAACCACTACACAACTGCAACTAACTGCTTTATGTGGCTTTTCTCTTGATTGATTTTACAGAGGACTAACTTTCCCCTAGTTCCTCCTTTTGTTTTTTTTTTTTTTTTTTTTTTTGGTTTTTCGAGACAGGGTTTATCTGTATAGCCCTGGCTGTCTTGGAGCTCACTTTGTAGACCAGGCTGGCCTCGAACTCAGAAATCTGCCTGCCTCTGCCTCCCAAGTGCTGGGATTAAAGGCGTGCACCACCACTGACCAGCTCCCCTCGTTTCTTATTGTCAAGTATAATTAGGTTGATTTGGTGCTTAACACAAAGTACCTCCACCAGCCTGGTACACATGAGCTCTTCACTGTTGGATGCAAACACAGAAAGGGGCTTGGTGTTTGGCAGCTTCGTGTTTGCCACTTGCGAGGCGATCGTGAATGAGAGCTGCCTTTAGCCCCTCTTGTAGAGCAGTATTGACATCCATTACACCTCCAGCAGCAGTGCCTTCCTTAGATGGCACTAGAGGGATCTCTGCATGACTCCATGTAACTCGACAGCAGCACAAGTGGAAAAGCAAGTCAGTTTCTTCTATCATTTTTCAGACACCATTCTAGATGCTTCAGCTTTTCATTTATTATGTACTTTTAAAAACTGTATTATTATTAAGGCAAGGTCTGTTATTTATTATTGAGGCAGGGTCTCTGTTTTTTTTTTTTTTTTAAAGATTTATTTTATGTATGAGTACACTGTAGCTGTCTTCAGACACACCAGAAGAGGGCATTGGATCCCATTGTAGATGGCTATGAGCTACCATGTGGTTGCTGGGAACTGAACTCAGGACCTCTGGAAGAGCAGTCAGTGCTTTTAACCACTGAGCCATCTCTCCAGCCCCATCTCTATTGTTATTTGTTATTGAGGCAGAGTCTCCCAGTGTATCCCTGGCTGGCCTGGAACTTATCCAATTGTTTCTGTCTCCCTAGAGCTAAGCTTGAAGACATACATGAGTCACCTTCACCAAGAAGCATCAGCTTTTAAGAGTTTCTGGGGGCTGGAGAGATGGCTCAACATGTAAGAGCACCAACTGCTCTTCCGAAGGTCCTGAGTTCAAATCCCAGCAACCACATGGTGGCTCACAACCATTTGTAACCCTCTGACACCCTCTTCTGGAGTGTCTGAAGACAGCTACAGTGTACTTATTTATAATAATAAATAAATCTAAAAAAAAAATTCATTCTTCATCACTTAAAAAAAAAAGAGTTTCTGAAATTCAACATAATTAACACTGGGTGTTTCAGGAATTATTAAAAAATGAATCCACTCCACAAACTCCCTTTCCCGAAGGGCCACGTTCGTAAGCCCGTACCATGTCATCATGCTTGGCATCACCACGTCCCAGCAGGCTCTTGTTATTCTCTCCACCTAGCAGGAACATCTCGCTCACATGCAACGCCTTACACACCCCCACAATCATTCATCTAGCTAGCGCCTAGGACCTGTGAGATAATGCATGACTCTTAAGGCTTAATTATCCAATCAGGTTTATATAATAGTAAGATCACAATTTACAAGATGCCAATACAGTAATTTCAGAACCAAATAATAAAGACAATGTTCTAACTCAACTAATCTATTTTGTAAAAACCTTCGCTTGGTTTTATAACCACACAAGGTCTGACTCTTCATCATCCTCTGACTCCATGATGAAAAATCTCCCCTTCCTGCTCTGCCTTTTTTCCTCCTCAAACTCTAGCTCCATCTCTCTATTCCTGTCCAATCAGAGGCCTGTCACGGCCCTAGTGTGATTGGACAGAGAAAATGCTGCAACAACTGGGGTCTTTATTATGTAAGATGTAATCCTCGAGCAATTGGCCACATGGCCCTTAAAAAACAAAACAAAGCAAAGCAAAAAATAACAAAACAGGAATGGTGGCTCACACCTGCAATCATTATACTTGGAAGGTGGATCCAGAAGGAGCAGGAATTCAAAGCCAGCCTACAACAGAGTAATTGAAGGCTAGCATAGATTATCTGAGAACCTATCTCAAAAGCAAACAATGATAATAAAGTTCTTGTTCAAGCTGGGTGGTGATGGTTCATATCTTTAATCCCAGCACTCAGGAGGCAGAGGCATGCTTATCTCTGGGTTCAAGGCCGTCATGGTCCAGAACAGCCAGGGATATTCAGAAATACCCTATCTCAAAAACAAAAACAAAAACAAAAAAACAGGGGCTGAAAAGATGGCTCAGTGGTAATGAGCACTGACAGCTCTTCCAAAGGTCCTGAGTTTAATTCTCAGAAACCACATGGTGGCTGTACTGGCTGGTTTTGTGTGTCAACCAGATATAAGCTGGAGCTTTCACAGAGAAAGGAGCCTTCCTTGAGGAAAAGCCTCCATGAGATTCAGCTGTAAGGCATTTTCTCAATTAGTGATCAGGGGTGGGAGGGCCCATTGTGGGTGGCGCCATCCCTGGGCTGGTAGTCTTGAGTTCTACAAGAACCAAGCTGAGCAAGCCAGGGGACACAATCCACTAAGTAACATCCCTCCATGGCCTCTGCGTCAGCTCCTGCTTCCTGACCTGCTTGAGTTCCAGTCCTGACTTCCTCTGGTGATCAACAGCCATGTGGAAGTAAGCTGAATAAACCCTTTCCTCCCCAACTTGCTTCTTGGTCATGTTTTGTGCAGGAATAGAAACCCTGACTAAGACTGTGGCTTACAACCATCTGTAATGGGATCTCCTACCCTCTTCTGGTGTGTCTGAAGACAGCTACAGTGTACTCATACATAAAATAAATACTTTTAAAAAATTTTTTTAAAAATATTTTTCCATTTATTTATTTATTTATTTATTTTATGTATATGAGTACACACTGTAGCTGTACAGATAGTCGTAAGCCTTCATCTGGTTATTGGGAATTGACTTTTAGGACCTCTGCTCTCTCTGGTAGACCCGGCTTGCTCAGTCCCTGCTCCCTCTGGCCCAAAGATTTATTTATTCAGACGCACCAGAAGAGGGCAAACCTCATTATAGATGGTTGTGAGCCACCATGTGGTTGCTCAGGACCTCTGGAAGAGCAGTCAGTGATCTTAACCTCTGAGCCACCTCTCCAGCCTAATAAATAAATCTTAAAAAACACTGGGCAGTGGTGGCTCACGCCTTTGATCCCTGCACTGGGAAGGCAGAGGCAGGTGGATTTCTGAGTTTGTGGCCAGCTGGGTCTACAGAGCAGGTTCCAGGACAGCCAGGCCTACGCAGAGAAACCCTGTCTCAGAAAAAAAAAAAAAAAAAAAAAAAAAGGAAAACAAAAGCATAAAACCAAACCAAAAATAAAATAAATAAACAGCTTTAATTTCTACCAAGAGAAGACACCATTTCCAGGAGAACCAAGGACAACATGTTTATGGTTAGAACACAGGATAAAGCCTAAGGGCACAGCTCAGCTGGAAGAAACAGCTGGGGACAAGGAACCTTCCTTGCCTCCCCAACAGTGGCCAGATTGAACCTCTGGTAGGAAAGTCAAGTTGGTGCTGAACTCAAGTCAAAGTCACATTTTCTAAATCAGGATCAAACCAAGTTGGAGGCCCCTTCCCTCAGCTCACGAGTCCTACGAAATCAGGAAAGAACATATCAGTTAGACTCTGAGTTCCCAGGCAGCCAAAAGCCAGATTTCCCACCCCAAGGACAGGTATCTGACTCCAGGAGAACAGAAGGAGAACTTCCTATGTCTGCCTGGCACTTTAAATCCTACCACCATCCCCTCTCCACACCTCCCTCCCTCAGGGAATAGGCCCAGCATCTGTGTCAGACACTCACCCAAGTAATCGTCCATCAGAGAGCCAATAGCAAACTGTAGGAGGGAAGAGAGGAAGGAAGGTGAGGCAAGGCCCCACCCGAGTCCAAGCCTTCTGGCATCCATTCCCTCCTCATGGAAAAAGAGGACAGAACCCCCAACGACTGTGGATAGCACGAGGTCAGCAGATCTTGGGCCAGTGACACAGCGCAGAAGGTGAAAGAGCTTGCTACACACCCTGATGACCTGACCTCCACCCCCCAATCCACAGCAGCACAAGAGAACTTGAAAGCTGTCTAAATGTCACACTGTGGCGAATGTGTATGCCCAACACACATCCACATAAATAATACAACTTTACAAAATACTAAAATAGTGATATTCTAAAAAAGAGAGGAGAATCCACAGCTCTCAGTTGCAAATGATGATCCTGGCCGATTTATAATACTTCTACTTAGGAGGCTGAGGCAGGAGGTTCATGAGTTGCAAGCAGGTCTGGGGTATAGGCAAGAAAAGAAGTAAGAGACTCACAATGTCATTCTTGTCTACACGCGTCCCCACAATCTTCAAGCGTATCTCATCGTCCTGCTGAATCACAATGTCCTGTGGAAAGGAGAGAACAATGTAGTCAAGCAGACTCAGGCCTGGTCTCAGGACAGCTTATCCTCATCCCTCTCACCAACTCCTCATGCGCTCACCTCATCCATGGTCTTATAACAAGGAGGGTTGGAATTTGGATCAAACTCCATCTCTGAAGGGATGGACTAGAAGGAAATTAACACAAAGGTCAGCACGTCAAACAGCTGCATCAATAGATGACAGTCAAGAAAAAGAAGAGGAAAAAGAAAAAAGAAATAGATGGTAGTCATGGACTGGTTTCTCTTCCTTGACTCCACCCAGGATGCCCAGACTTACATGTCGAGAGATGAAGCAAGACATGGGCCCAATTTCTGTGAAAAGTCCAACCTAGAAGGAAAATGAATAATCTTGATTCAAAGGCTTCGAGGCATCTTTATCTGATTTCTAATCATATTATTCATGTTTTCTAACAGTTTAAATTGTAGCATGTTTTCATTTCTCTCTCTGTAATCTTTCATTTCTTTACATTTTTATTCTTCATTATTTTTATGTGTGAGAGTATTCTGTCCTCACGTGTGCCTGTGCACCATGTACATGCAGTGCCCCATGGAAGCCAGAAGAGGGTGTTGGGATCCAGCAGAATTAGGAGTTACAGAAGATTGTGAGCCACTATGTATAGTTGCTGGGAGTCAAACCTAGGTCCTGTAGTACCAGCAGGTGCTCTAAACCACTGAGCTACAACCCTTAGCTCTTAAGTTTAAGACAGGGTATCACTAAATTACACCATCTAACCTTGCATTTACTTTATATAGCCTATGCAGGCCTTGAACTTGTGATCCATCTCCTCCTCCTAAGTAGCGAGAATTGCAGGCTCATATTACTAAGCCTGGACTTTACAAGGGTGCTGGGGATCAGAACTCAGGTCCTGACGCTTGCAGAGGAGACACTTTACCCACCAAACAATATCCCAGATCCTTATTTTATCTTTGAGACAGAATATCACTCTGTAGCCCATGGCAGCTTAAAATTTACACCAATCTTACTTCAGCTTCCCAAGTGCAAAAATCACAGGCCTGGGACAACATGCCAGGCCTTCTCACCTCGGGCCTGGGACACCACACCACGCCTTCTCACCTCAGCTTTTATTTTAAAAAGAGCTGGGGGAAGAGCTAGAACCACTCAAGTGGTTGAGAAAACTAGTTGCTCTTCCAAAGGAATCAGGTTTGGTTTCCAGAACCTGCAAGGCAGTTTACATCCTTCTGTTAATTGCTGTTCTATGAGAGCCAACACCCCCGTTCTGGGCACCAAGCACACATGTGGTACACAAACATGCATGCAGACAAGGCAAAACATCCATACACATTAAATAAAAAAAAGCTAGGCATGGTGGCAAAAGCCTTTAACCCTACCACTTGGGAGGCAGAGTCAGGTAAGTGCTCACATTAATAAATAAATAAATAAATAAATAAAATTTAAAAAGCCAGCCACGGTGGCAAAAGCCTTTAATACTATCACTTAGGAGGGAGAGACAGGCAAATTCGTATGTTTAAGGTTAGCCTTATATACAGAGTTCAAGGCCAGCAATGGCTAAATAGTGAGGCCCTGTTTCAAAAAAATAAAAGCAAACAAACAAACGAATAAAGGTCTTGGGCTTGGAAATTTAGCTGCATTATAAGACTCTGGGTTTGATCTTCAGGTCTGGAGAGGAGAGTGGAGAGTCAGGGGATAGTTTGCATATAGTCAACAGCAACTTCTCCGTCAAGGCAGGCTTCTATTCGAGCATGACTACTGATGTTAATTCAGAAGACACCCCCACCCCCCGCAAGTTAGATGGGAAATATTACTTGACAGGTAAGGAAAGTGAAGAACCAAAAAGTGACCTGAGGGACTGAAGAGATGGCTAAATAAGAGTGCCTGGCAGTGCTTGCAGGGGACCTGAGTTCAGTTCTTAGCATCCACATCCAGGGCCTGACAACTTCAGCTATGAGGGAACCTGAAACCCTCTTGACGAATCCAAAGGTACCAGCACTCCTGGGCTTGCACTCACACCAGATAACATACAAGTACACATAATTAAAAATAAAATAAATTGCTGGGTTTTGGTGGCTCATGTCTTTAATCCCAGCACTCAGGAGGCAGAGGTGGGTAGATGTCTGAGTTCAAAGCTAGTTTGGTCTATAGGATGAGTTCCAGGACAGCCAGGGCTACCCAGTGAAACCCTGTCTTGAAAAAACAAAACTAAGGTAAAATAAATCTTAACAACAACAAAAGACTTAAGGCAACGAAGTGGACTGGGGACTGAACCCTCACCTTGGGAAATACCCCATAACCTTTCTAGGAATCATACTCTTACCTTGTTGACCTGAGTGACCACAGCATCCACCACTTCACCTTTAAAGGGCCGGAAAACAATAGCTTTGTATTTCACTGGATAAAGAACAAAACCTCGGCCTGGCTGGATCACACCAGCACCAATATTGTCAATGGTGGTGACAGCAATTACAAAGCCATATCTGCAGGAAAGATGAAAGAAGACAGCTACTGTATGTGAAGATCGTGGCTCAATGATCAAGAAGAGACAGGACACAGTACCTCAAATATCAAATGATGCTCTCATAATTGTACAGTAAATGCCCAAGAAGGCCTAGATATGCTGGCATACACCTATTCTCTCAGTACCATGTAGGCTAAGGCAGGAGGACTTGTCAGGGTCAAAGGTAACACAGGTCTTTCAAAAACCACAGACGAGCTGGGCAGTGGCAGCACACGCCTTTAATCCCAGCACTTGGGAGGCAGAGGCAGGTGGATTTCTGAGTTCGAGGCCAGCCTGGTCTACAGAGTGAGTTCCAAGACAGCCAGGGCTATACAGAGAAACCCTGTCTCGAAAAACCAAGAAAAAAACAAACAAAAACCCCACAAACGAGACAGAGAATTGTGACGAAAGCCTTTAAGCCCAGCACTCAGAGGCAGGCAAATCTCTGAATTAGAGCCCAGCTAGGTCCCATAGTGAGGCCATCTCAAAACCCAAAAACATTTGCATAATAACGGTCTGATCAAATTTTTGTTTAGTAACTTTTCAGAGGGTATAAGACAGGCAAAAATTGGCTGCTTCGGGTGCCTGGAAGGGCGAAAGGGTTTCTCAGAATAAGTGACAAATCCTGACAGAAAGAGTTAAGTAGAGGTTACAGACTAGCGTACATTCACCAGACGACATTGTGAATCAGAAACTCACTTCCCAGTGCAGGTGCCCTCCACCTCGGTAAACAGCTTCTGCTTCACCGTGTTGAGCAAGTTTGGACCGAAATATCGTGGGTGCAGGAGGATCTCGTGCTCCAGGGAAATCTGCAGAGAAAGGAAGACGGAGACTCAGCCAGCCGCCCCGAGGACAGGAGGCGACCAGTCGGCCCTTGCCGGCCTCCAGGATCCTCCAGTCCCTGCCCCTCACCGTTACCACGCACCCAACTCACGTGATAAAACATCTTCTGCAGAAGATTGGACCGCAGCGCCCAGAACTCCCCACGCAGGGACCTCTCCGGAAGCACTTGCACTTCCCTCTGGTCGCTTCCGCAGATCTGATTGAGTCTTAACGTCTTGGGCGGGGATACATGAAGCCCCGCCCCCAGGCCTGCCCACCAGCGCTCATACTCCCAACTCACTTAGTGCAAGTTCTGGGACAGCCAGGATTACACAGAAAAACTCCGTCTCTAAACAACAACAACAACAACAAAAGCAAAAAAAAAAAAAAAAAAAAAAAAAGTGGGTTATTATAGGTCTGACTTTTTGCCACATGCCCTTCAACCCAGCCGTGGCAGACAGATCTCTAAATTCAAGGCTAAGCCCCATCTACAAAGTGAGTTCCAGGATAACCAGGGCTGCATATACAAACTCTGTAAAACATTTACACACATTAAAAAAAATTCTTAGCCGGGTGGTGGTGGCACACGCCTTTAATCCCAGCACTTGGGAGGCAGAGGCAGACGAATTTCTGAGTTCGAGGCCAGCCTGGTCTACGGAGTGAGTTCCAGGACAGCCAAGGATATACAGAGAAACCCTGTCTGGAAAAAAACAAAATCCTTTTTTAAATTTTATTTTGGGGGCTGAAGAAATATCTCAGTCCCTAAGAGCACTTGCTGCTCTTGCAGTGGTCCAGGATTTAATTCCCAGCACCCACAGGGTAGCTCACAATCTTATCTGACATCCTCTCCTGGCTTCCTTCAGTACTGCATGTGAGTGGTACACAGAGATATATGCAGGCAGAACACTTACGCTTGTAAAATAAAAATTAAAGTTAGATAGCTGGGGAGGTTGCTCAACAGTTAAAAAAAATCAATAGTTGTTCTTCCAAAGGATCCAGGTTTGATTCCCAGCACAAGCACGGTGACTCAAATATCTATACTTTAGTCCTAGAGGATCCAATGCCCTCTCTGGCCTCCATGAACACAGCACCCTTGTGGGAAATAAACATAGATGCAGCCAGAACACTCACACAAATAAAATAAAAATAACGGTTTTTTTACATATAAATAAAAATAAAGCTCTCCCAGAGGACCTGAGTTCAGTTACTAACGCCTGCATCTGAGGTTTCACAACTCCAGCTGTAAGGGGACCAGAAATCCTCTTGTAGCCTCAGAAGATCACAGCACTCATGGGCTCACACTCACACACAGATAGCATACATTGTTAAGTACACATAATTAAAAAGAAATCACGGCTGGGCGGTGGTGGCGCACGCCTTTAATCCCAGCACTTGGGAGGCAGAAGCAGGTGGATTTCTGAGTTCGTAGGCCAGCCTGATCTACAGAGTGGGTTCCAGGACAGCCAGGGCTACACAGAGAAACCCTGTCTCAATATTTCAATTTTTTTTTTTTCGAGACAGGGTTTCTCTGTGTAGCCCTGGGTGTCCTGGAACTCACTCTGTAGACCAGGCTGGCCTCAAACTCAGAAATCTGTCTGCCTCTGAAACCCTGTCTCGAAAAACAAAACAAAAAAAATTTAAAATAAAAAGAAATCACTTGGAAGTGGTGGCACATTCCTTAAATCCCAGCATTTGGAAGTCAAAGGCAGGGGGATCTCAGAGTTCAAGGCCAGCCTGGTCTACAACGTGAGTTCCAGAAGAGCCAGGGGTACATAAAAACAATGCTGTCTTGAAAAACAAAACAAGAGAGCAAACAAACAAAAAGATTACTTATGCAGATATATACACTAGGCTTACTTTTTTTTGTTTTTTTGTTTTTGTTTTTTTTCTTTTTCTTTCTTTTTTTTTTGTTTGTTTGGTTTTTTTTGTTTGTTTTTTTGTTTTTTTTGTTTGTTTGTTTTTTTGGAGACAGGGTTTCTCTGTGTAGCCCTGGCTGTCCTGGAACTCACTCTATAGACCAGGCTGGCCTTGAACTTAGAAATTCGACTGCCTCTGCCTCTCAAGTGCTGGGATTAAAGGCGTGTGCCATCACTGCCTGGCATGTTTTTGTTTTTCAAGACAAGGTTTCTCTGTGTAGCCTTAGCTGTAAATTTTTTTTAAAAAGATTAATTTATTTATTCTATGTAAGTACACTGTAGCTGTCTTCAGACACTCCAGAAGAGGGAGTCAGATCTTGTTTTGGATGATTGTGAGCCACCATATGGTTGCTGGGATTTGAACTCAGGACCTTCGGAAAGGCAGTCGGTGCTCTGAACCACTGAACCATCTCTCCAGCCCACTTTCTTTCCTCTTTGAGGGACAGGGTTTTATTATGTAGCCATGGATGGTCTGGGATTTACTTTGTAGAATAAGCTTGCTTTGAACTTTTAACAATTCTCTTGTCTTTTTTTTTGAAGTCCTGCGTGAAGCGGAAGCTTAAGGGTTGTCAGTTGTATTGGAAGGTGTTTTGTTGGGGTTAACATGTGAAGGAGTGTTTTCCTGAAGTGGACAGAGGTGAAAGACTAAGGCAGACTCATGAAGGAACATTTAGCTGAAGCAGACACAGGAGAGAGGATGTTCTGCTAAAGCAAGCACTGAAAGGACATGGGATAAAGGATTCTTTGCTAACAACAGGCATGCATTGGTCTGCCTTACATCACACAGTTGAGCTGCATTCCTCAGGACTCACTCCATAGGGAGAAATGCACCAAAAAACTTTTGGTGGTGTGCTACAGTTTTTTGCTGCTTCTTTGGACTCTTTTGGCTAATTAACAGAGTGATGTCAATTGAGACAGACGCATGTGCTGAGTCAAGATTCATGGAGAACAAGTGATGTTTGGAGAGAGTATAAGTAGGACTGGATGGACAGTGATAGAGGCTGAGCTAGGCTTGCTTCTAGAGCTAGCTATGCAACGCTTGTGGGTCTCAAGTCTGCTGACCTTCTCATCCCTGAGAGAGGCACAGCCTAGAACTTTTCCCGGTGTTCCTCCTGGTCCCTCTTGCTGACTTGTGCCAAGGCTGAGGCCTGGCTGTCTCTGCTAGATTTTTCCACTGTTGCTGATCCATGTTTGCCATCCTGACTCTCCCAAACTGGACTGCTGGTGTATCCGTGAAGTGTTTGCTAGTGGATCCAGCTGCCGCTGCTGACCTGTGAACTGGACTGCTGATTTCTAGACAACATAGACAGGAGTTGCTTCAGAGAAACTTTCTAAACAGGTCCTCTTCCCCCTGTACCCTTTCTTTCTACTACCTCTGTTTGTGGTGGGCTACAAGGGAGAGTAAAGTGTTTAAGAACCATCGTTAAACACAGGCATCTGAAAAAATTAAAGTTACACCTGGGACTCATGCCACAAAGTGATGTTTGGTGTGGAGTGACAGGGTAGGTACACACTCCTAAAACCTTGTATAATTTGCATTTAATTAGGGTAGACAAAAGTCAGGGATCACTATACTTTACAACCCTTTCCTCTGGGCATCTACAGACTCTGAAAATTTTATTCAGGTTGTTGCTGTTGATGAACACCCAAATCCTAGGACCCAGATAATACAGAGAACATCAGGAGTGTTAGGTCATCCTTGGCTACAAAAGCAAATGTGAGGACAATCTGTGCTAAGTGAGAGCCTGTCGTTAAAAAAAACAAAAACAAAACAAAAACAAACAAACAATCAAGCCAGACGGCGATGGTGCACGCCTTTAATCCCAGCACTTGGGAGGCAGAGGCAGGTGGATTTCTGAGTTCGAGGCCAGCCTGGTCTACAGC
>JADRCD010230822.1:0-34884 GCA_019843815.1 Montemys delectorum
AAAAAAAAAACAATTTCTTTTATGTTTATTTGTATACCTTTACTAGTTATCTGTACAACATGTAGCCATCTCTCTTGAGATCGTACCTGCTTCTGCATATTAAGTAGTACCACATTCTAGTTTGTATGCTCATATATCAAGAGGTATATAAAACTTTTCTGTATGATATTGGGTTCTACAGAAATATTTTCTACATTCTTTATCAGTTTAATAGAATGCCTTGTTTTGATTGACGTGTCAATTACTCACTTGGAAGGCAAGTTTTTAATTGGGTACATTAGTTGCAAAAATTTTTCCCCAAATCATTGAAGATCTTACCTTCATGAAAAAAGTTTTGAACAAATACTTGAATTTTGATGAAATAAAATAAAATTTTCTTTTATTCCTCTTGCTTTTGGTGCCACATTTTAAAAAATAACTGTCTCATTGAAGAATCAAATATTCATTTAATGTATATTTTCTACAGATGTTAAACAACTTTAAATCTTTTTTTTTTTTTTTGCTTTTAATTTTCCTTTTATTCTCACAAGACAGTCCATAAGAGTTGCACGGGTGACAGTGACTTTAAACATATTCCTACCATTCGGAATTTGACAATTCTTTTGGGTAGTGAAGGTGTGTTGTGTAAGAAGCATGATGACAGTTGATAATTATGCCATAAATGTTTCTCATGCAGCTCTTTTTTATTAGATATTTTCTTTATTAACATGTCATACGATATCTCCTTTCCCAGTTTCCCCTCTGAAAAACAAGAAAAAAATAAAAATAAACAAAAACAAAAACAAGCCCCTGTTCCCCACACACACTCTCCATACCACTCTCTTCTGCTTCCTGGCCCTGGCATTCCCCTACACTGGGGCACAGAACCTTCACAGGGCCTTTAGCTCCTTGGGCCATTTCTCTAGCTCCTTCATTTGTGGACCCTGAGCTCAGTCCAATGGATGTCTGTGAGCCTCTAATTCTGTATTAGTCAAGTAATGTCAGAGCCTCTCAGGAGACAGCTATATCAGGCTCCTATCACCTAGCACTTGCTGGCATCTACAATAGTGTCTGGATTGGATGATTGAATATGGGAAGTATTCCCAGGTGGAGCAATCTCTGGATTGTCCTTCCTTCAGTCTCTGCTCCATAGTTAGTCTCTGCAACCCCTTCCATGGGTATTTATTTCCCCCTTTTAAGAAGGAATGAAGTATCTATATTTTGGTCTTCCTTCTTCTTGCGTTTTTTGTGGTTTGTAGATTGTACTTTGTGTATTCGGATCTTCTAGGCTAATATCCACTTATCAGAGAGTGCATACCATGTGTTTTCTTTTGTGATTGGGTTACCTCACTCAGCATGATATTCTCCAGATCCATCCATTTCCCTAAGAATTTCATAGATTCATTATTTTTAATAGCTGAGTAGTAGTCCATTGTGTAAATGTACCACATTTAAAATCTTTTAACAGATCATTTGCAGGGAAGTTGTGCATGTATTATGATGTAGAACCTGCTTTATTTTTATGGAATGTTGTTTTACTTAGGCTTTCTTTTGCTGTTAGAAGGTACTCTGGCAAAAGCAACCTGGGGAGAACAGGACTTACAGTCTGTCATCGAGGGAAGTTAGGGCAAGAACCTAATTCAGGAATCAGAAGACAGGAACTGGAACAAAGATCATGGAGGAAATGGGCTTGTTGGCTTGTTCCTTGTGGCTTGTTCACCATGCTTTCTTATATATTAGTCCAGTTAAACAAGCCCAGGGATGGCACCACCCACACTGGGATGGGTCCTCCCATGTTAATCATCAATCAAAATATGCACTAAAGACTTGCATACAGGCAAATATTATACAAGCTATTTATTGAGATTTTTTTTCTTTCCAGATGATCAGTTTGTATCAAGATGACAAAAACCACAACAATAAAATCAACAAAAATTAGTTGGCAGTTGGCAGCACATATACATAGATTTTTGATTTCAGAAAAAATAAAGCTAAAATAAAAAACAAAACTGATTATCTAGAGGGCACTTTTCCTCACAGATAAATATTGGAGAAATCAGAAATGTTAATCATGCAAGGCTGTCTCCTCAACTGAGGAAATGGACATTTGTTGTCCATCCAGAGGATTAGGGGTTGATTTTGTTAATAACCTGGTGACCTCTGTATATGTTGGATGAGGCCACACTCTAATTTCCCAGAATATTTATTCCAGACTCTCCCTCCCTGTACCTTTATCTTTAACTTTGTTTCTCCATCAAGAGAACCCATCTTTATGGGAGATGTCACATGTACTTTGCCTGCTGACCTCTATCCTGTCTGGGCCAGAGACACAATCAGGTCCTAGGCCCTTACGCTCCAGAACCCACCTTCATTAGAGAGGTCAAAAGAAGTTTACAGAAGAGTTTTGATATCGCCATGCCTTAGGCTTTGTTGTGAATACAGGGTGAAGAGAATTCTTACAAGGATTCTTTTTTCCCAAAAACTGTTCTGGACTTAAGTATGTCTACCATAAACTGCTCCACTGTCAGACTCTAGAAGTTTAAACCATCACCAACTAAGTGAGTCATCCTGAACTGGGTCTCTCTCTCTGTTCATGTGGGCCCATTTATTCTGTATCTGTAATACTTGTAGGATCCCTTCCTCCATGATGTGGGCCCATTTATCCTGTATCAGTAATATTTGTAGCTCCCCCTTCCTCCATGTTTATTCCCCACTTTGAGTTTCATAACATCTGTCCTGAAAATATTCTGTAAGAATTAAGGCTTATACTTGAAATATAAATCATATATACAATTAATTTATTTGTATAAATGTTGTTAACACATTTTCTTGATGATAATAGTTCTGTCATATGAAAATCAATAAGTGATTAATGTTTAAACTTCTATATGAATTTCTTAATATAAAAATGAAACATTTTACATTATTATTATAGCTTTTTTACCTTAAGAGACTGAGGGAAATGGAAGTGAAAATTAAATTTCAAACAAATAGATATTAAGAATTATTAATATAAATTTTGGCTGGAAGTTAATGTGCTAATGGTGATTGGTATCAAATTCATAAAAAAGAACTAATGAGTAGCTTTCATATTTTTAGAGAGTAACCTAAACCAAAAATCACTTTGTATTTTACCTTTTAAAGCCAATATTCTCTTGATACAAAAACCTGCCATTCCATGTACAAACTGCAGAGCAACAGTCTTACAAATGTATAGAAGTGAATACTCAATAAAATATCAGCAAATTGAATACATCAACATGTAAAAAGATTTGAGAAGTATCCAGACCAGAAATTCAAGCTTGTTTTAACTTCCAAACATCTGCTAATAAATTATACTCTACCATTAATAAAGGATAAATTCAACTGAATTCATAAATAGAAGCAGAAAAACATGTATCAAAATGTAACATTCTATAATAATAAAGCAATCCTTTCATTAATGAAACATGAATAGAAGGGTTATTAATTCTGTCCTCAGTGCTGTGACCAAGTAGTTGAAAATAAGCAACTTAACACAACAATATTATTTCAGCTCATGGACTAAGGGAACATGGCAAAGAAGGGAAGGCTTTGACAGTGGGAAGGTGAGTGACTTCTTGTCTCTTTACTGAAGAAGCAGAGAGACGAATGTTTGCTCTCTATTCACTTCCTCTATTTTTCAGTCAGATGCCATAGAAATGGGACAAGGCTAACCAAACTCAACATTGAGGTTTCCTTCCTCAAGTATACTATCAGGTAGCTTCTTTGCAGAGATTAGCATGGTTGGTTTCTTAGAAGACCCTAAGTCAAGTTAAATCAACATTGAGGTTAACCACCATGTGCATATTCCTTATTGAGTTGTTAGGCAACCTTATCTTTTTATAGCCTATTTCATCTCTAAGCCTGGTACCACAATAATCTCATAAGATAAATGATGGTTATTTTTTCTTTTAGCTTTATTTTAGTTTGTATGTAAGACTGATTTGTCTACATGCATAGGGGTGCACCAGGTTCATGCCTAGTGGTGGAATAAGCCAGAAGAGAGTATCAGATCCTCAGAAACTACAATTACAGTTGTGGGCCATCATGTAGGTGCTAAGAATCGAAACTGCTTCTTCAATAAGAGCCACCAGTGTGTTTAACTATGGAACCCTATCTCCAGTTCTGATCTATGTGTTTAAAAGTCTCCAAAATCTAACTGCTCTGACATTATCAAGAGCCCAAAATCCAGTCTTTTCTGAAGCCACAGTTTTTAAATGTCATCCTCTGTGAAATAAAAACACAAGTCATGTCTACAATAACATAACTATTTATTTTGCAAAAGGAATGAATGGAAGAATAGAAAATTAAGATGGAAACAAAGCAAACCTAAGCTCAGCATGGTGAACAGGTAACACTGCAGGTCTATTTTCATCATTGGGAACTCATAATGACATCATTGTTGTGCTATAGGCGAGGAATAAACACTACCCTATAGCTTTACATCTATTCTTACTTCATTGGGCCAGTTCACTCTGTACCCAAAATATCCCTCAGTAGTTGTCCCACAGTGCCTGGAACCATGACCTTAACTATGGCAGGGTGGAAAATTACTAGCTTACACATACAGCCCTGAGAGAACATGTGTAATCTAACAGTAAGAATATTTGTGGGTATGGAGAACATTGTGACCCTTGATTCCAGGAACTGAAGATTGACACTTGGCCTACCTTGCCCTGGGCTCTTCCTCCCTTCTTTGTCCTGGGCTCTTCCCCTCTCCCTAGTCCTGGGCGCTTCCCCTCTCCCTTGTCCCAGGCTCTTCCCCCTCCCTTGAAGCTTTCTCCTGTTTGTGCTTATATTGCCATCCCTGAAGTAAAGTTTTTTGGAGCTTGATCAGACAACTGTCTTGCTCTCATTCTTCATGTCTCTTGTCTCAGTCCTGGGATCTCTACTATCATGGAAGCTTCATAGTTTTATTTAAAGGCCTCTAGAAGCCTCCTTGCAGAAATCCCAACCCTGCTATACATTCCATACTATCAGAGACATATGGAACTTCAGTGCAAACCTTCATAGTTCCACAGAACTTGTAATCATGTGTCTAAAGAAACAGCACCATGGAAATGATGCCATCAAGCTCCATTCTAGTTAGATGCTACTCAGCCTTCTTCTCCTCCTCTAGTACTTCAGTCTGCCATGGAAGTTGAACGTGAAAAAAACAAGAACTGAGGCATAAGGATTTTTGAGGTGTTTGTTTGTTTGGTTTGGTTTGGTTTTCTAACAGAGAGGATTTTCCACACATTCCAAGATTCAGTGTGTTCCTTTCAAATGAGCGTACAGTTCTTACAATTTAAAACTTTGCTGAGATGCATTTTGATCACCAAAGCCTGTTTCTATTCTCCTACTCAGAGACATTTCTTTTTAATGATGTTAAATTTTTAACAAATATAACTATTTCTCTCTATCTGACTTGTCTAGCAAGATTTTTGTCAGGTCCTTCTTGTCAAATTCCACACTCTCCAATACTTTTCTTCTCTGTTGATCTGGCTAAAAGATATGAGTGATAACTATGCCACATTTAAAGATTAAGCTGCTTAAATTTACTTCACCAAACTGTGTCCATTGCTTTTGAATTCATCCTCATTCACATTAATAGGACATTAATATCAACCAGATAATGTGTTTAATTGTTGTCAGAACAGAGCACATTCTGTTCTTTGATCCAATTCCTGGTACAGTATATTTTCCACTCCAAATTTAAGTGTGCTCAGTCTGTATTTTATTTCTTCCTATTCATATTCTGATCATCAAAAGTCCTAGGAGAATCACTTACTAAGCTTTTCTGCATTCTGGGTCTACTCTATCCTGAAGTTTCAAATCCATATGCTTTCCTTTCACACAATCCATAAAACCAACAAAAATCTGTGTAGAATGTTCCCAGCAATGATCTCACATTCAGTGCCACTTTCCTCTGTTTAATACTTTCATAGTTCAGCTTTAGTTGCTTTTTGAAAAAAAAAAACTCACAAAGATAACGCTCATAGCCAGAAAAAAATGCATAAAATGTAGAAAAGAAAACAATTCACAAAACTTTTGCGTTCTTGTGCTCAAACCAATTTCTGTACTCCTGAAGAATATAAAAATGCTCTATCTCGGAAATGGTCCTGAATTCATCCTTTGTCTCACAACCTATTACTCTATTACTACAGTAACTTTTGTGTTATCTCTTTCTTTAGTCACTCTTAAGTGACCTACAAATGCTTGCATTGCATCCAGGTTTCAAGTCCCACAAATTCACATGGCAACTGTTCTCAACAATATATCAAAGCTCAAATGTTTCTAAGGACGAATTACACTAAATATGAGCCTCTTTGCAGGGTTAGTACATAAGAGAGTTTACTTTGACTTGAGGATGAATTTATAACCCATCTTTCACTGATTCCCTCCAGAAATCTAGTTTACATATAGTTCATGACTTCAACTGAACTTATGAGGTTCTTCTTAATATTTGAATCAAAAATACTTCTTTTAACAATAGCCACTGGTTTATCTTCACAATATATTTCAAATAAACTCAGCTTTCTTGAAGAGATTTGTGAAATGTCCAAGTCTTAAGAACTCTATCTCTGGGAAAGGTCTCCTAATCACTGCCCTAAAACTGGTAAGGAACAAGATCTCTTGCATGAATCCTCCTGATGGCAGAGTGCTCAGCAGAGACCATTGTTTGGTTTCCTGAACTGACTGTATTTTAGGAGAATCTCTGTACATTGAGAGAGATCATCCAAAAGTAGTCTGCCCCAGAATGGCTTTGCCTTCTGTGCTTAAACATTTGAATTTTTTTTAAAAATAGTAAATGTTTATCAAGTCTGAAATTTGTGTGTATGTTTTTAGTAGTATGTACAGCTTGGAGCAGATGTTTATTAGGATAATAAGCCTGATTCATCACTTATTTGAATATATGCATGCAAAAGTTAAAAGGTGGGGAACAATACACAGACTTTACAACTAATATCCATCCACTACAGCCCGCAGGCTGGAATTCTTTTTCAATAAAGAATGTTTGAACAACTTTCCCTCACTGTAGGCTGTTGTTCTCCATTCCAGGATTAATTAAAACATGTTCCAATAAAAACCTCCAATGTGAACACACAGAACTAGACTGTTCTGGATGCTGCGCCTTCTTGTGTGACAAGCCACACTTCCCTGCAGTGAGTTCATTTTGCTCACATTTTTAGAACTATTAAGCTAGGATAATTATGAAACAATCTAAACAATGTTCAATAGCCCGTGCAGATGTCTGACAGGGCATGTTGTCTCTTAATTAGGAATTTCAGTGCCTAATGCTCCCGTATTAACTGAAATAATTAGCTAGATGTTTCACATTTCTTTCACTTTTACTGACACTGGAACTAGAGGAGCTAAAATGATATGTCTTAAAAAATGCATGCACAAACACATATATTCACACTTATCCATATCACAGACTTATACTATATACATGCCCATATATACACATATACTTATGCATACATACATATGCTTATATACACATATAGTCATATATACATGTACACACATACACATATGTACATAACCATACATAGATAAACATGCATATGCATATATACATACAAACATATTTTCAAACACAAGCCAAATATAAACACATATACATATAAATATATATATACATACACACAAATATAAGATGTAAGAATTTAGAAAAAATTCTTTATTTTGTTGTGTCTTTTTTTAACTTAACACCTAATCTAATATATTCTGATACATTTTAAATCACCTTCTATTCCATGTTTATCATTTTATTTACATGAAGGGAGTTCTATCTGATTACATAATATAAACTTTACATTTATGTAAGAGGTATGTCTAATACAACAGAAACATATTCAGCATTTGTCTTTAAAATATTTGATACAGTAATGTTAATTTACAACCATTAATGCATGATCTACATTTAAACCTAACAAATTGCTATCTATTAGAAACACACACACACACAAAAGGACCTATTTCCATAAACATTTCCACAGAGATCTTGATGTGAAAAGCCCTGCAGACCTCTTAGGAAAATTAGACAATATTAAGTTGAAGTGGATATGAGTGTTATTGTTTTTGCTTAGTATTTTGAAAACAGGATTACTGTTGCTGCTCTATAACACAGAATAAAAGGTCTTTACACAGGTGACTATAAGCCATTATGTGTTTCAATATATTTCCCTTTGTTTCACTGATGCACTTTTTCAGAATGATTTATGCATAAAACATAAAAGATACTGTTTGGAGATTGGCTGCTTGCCTTCTCTCACATGTAAAATCAAGTTAATGTTGATTATATATACAGAAGCATTATTAATGGGTTCAACGACTTAAGAAAATAAACTTGAGAAAAATATATCTTGCAATCAATTTGGTTCAATATTTTCAAGAAAAACAACAATATTTTTACATCAAAGATTATGAGATGAAGAAATGTCAAATGTCAAACAATCATGTCAATTTCATACTCTAAGTATCACAAACTGTTCCACACTGAATTCTTGTGGCAGTCATAAAAAGTGTAAGGTAATGGGTGCCACATAGGGGATGGCTATAATTCAGCAGGGGTGAAGCCTCTTTGTTAAATAGTTGAAAATTCTCATCCATTCTTCAATTGGAGGGATGCTTTGGAGCTACAGGGACAATATTCTTTGTTCATGCAGATACTCAGCAGCTACCATATATGTGTATAGACATATGTATATACATATATATATACACATAATATATATACACATATATAAGACATATGTGTATATATGTTTTTCTAACTTGAAATCAAAAGATTTACATTTTTTTGTTTGTGGTCACAAAGCTTTATTTTGAACAAATTGTTAAGTCCCCAAAGATTAAAGTTCAAAAGCTATAAATTGAAACAGAAGAATATAAACTGCTACTGCTGTGCATACCCTGGTCCTTCTAACTGGCTGAAGTTGATTTCTATTGATGGCAAACAGGATGGCGCTGGACTAGAAATCAAAGGGTCTTGCGCTATTGCGGTACTCGGTTGCCTTCTCTAGGACCCGACTGTGACTCAGCCATTCCATGGGCCTCTGATCTAAACTGCCCAAGTGCTACCTAGTAGTCTTCACTCTAGTATTATTGAATAAAACGGTGACCTGCTCACTGGAATAGTGCCTGTCAGTGGTGACTCAGCAGTGACTTGAGGGATAAACAATTTCATCTCCACTTGTTACTCTCCTGTCTCCAAAACACAAACCTACCTTGGTCAAACCCCACCGGCTACTACTTTGCAAAGTTAATTCAAACAAGAGTAGCAGAAAAGTTAATTTAGGCTTCAGACACCGCTCTTCAGCATCCGAAGGTCACATCTGGGCCATGATAAATTACCTAGTTATCTACACAAACTCTACCACACAGCCTAGCCTTGGAGAAAGTGGACCAGTTGGAGGATGGGGAGAAGCCTGCACGGAACATAGTGCATGCCACCCCACATTTGAGATTGATTTGAGTGATATGCCATCCCTTCTCTTGCTTTTTATGTTAAGTTAATATATAATTTATAAATTATATACTTATTTGATGCAATAAGATAGATGTATAGTGGGTTAAAAAAATCATGCAGTTCTTGGTGATGCCGGTGGTACCTGCTTTCATGTGTTTAATATAGAAAGAAATGGAATTAGGAATCTTAATAAATATGTCCTCCTCTCTTAATAAATATGTCTGCCTCTCCTCTCTCCCCTCTCTCTCTCTCTCTTTCTCTCTCCTCCCTCTCTGCTTTCTAAAAAAGAAAAGAAACAGCAAAAAGGCCAAAAGAAAAGTAAAATACTTACAATTGATATTTTCTGACAATGGTCAAATGAATTTTCTCCTGTGGAATACCACCAGGTACATTAGCCCACTCCAGGAGGATTTGGTCAAAACAAAGCAGATTCCATGATTTCATGTGTTTTTTGTTTTGTTACATTATTATTTGTCTTGTATTTTAACTGTAGTATTATTGAAAACTGTTTCCAACTTATTACTCTCTGTGCAGTTGTCCTATTACTTCTCCTAAAACAAAAAGCATCATTATTGACCGATTAATGGAAAACTCTGGTTTAATAATAAAGCAGTATGACACATTTAGCAGGACATCGAGTAGTATTGTAAATACTTACTATGTATATAGTATTGACAATTCAATGTCAGATGGGGTTCCCAACTGTGGAGGCAGTTTCTATCTTTCATGGTTACATGCCATTGTTGTTTATTTTATTCAATGCTTTATGAAAAAATGTACTGTTGCAGATTGGATTCATGCTATGTAAAGCACTCTATGTACATTCTAATAATTATTTTAGTGTCATATATTATTGCATATAATATGATTAATTATATTGAGAAAATTATTATAAAAGCATGAGACTTTTTATAATGCATTCAGGTTAAGACACTTCTAGGTTTGGTTACAAGGGAAATATGTGAAATATCTATTTAGTTTTTTTTAAAAAGCCACATCTCTTGGCACCCAGATATTTGCATTGTCTTGTCCCTTTGACCATGGGATGCTCTTCAGTTCACTTCGAGGACTCAATTGCAGTAGAATGGCTCTTGGAACATGCAAGACCAGGTCACAAGGAGAATTTCCATTTCTTTTGGATGTTATCTATATTCTTTGAGAGGTCAGACATTGTATAAAAGATCCTGGAAACCTGAACCAAGAAAAAGCTCAAGGTGATATCTGTGCTCAACATTAGCCATGGATGCTTTAACCTACATGGGAGTGAGTTTGTGAGAATCCCCTCTGCCAGCAGAGGCCAAGTCATCTCTGAGGCTGACTTTCCAATCATTTTCAAACTCTTGTGACTCAGGAAGACTAGGGGGTGACAAAGGAGGCCAACAAGTTTACTCTGTTTTTCTCTGGCTGGAAAATAAAAAGATGCAACAGTATCACAAGGCATTCATGGATTCACTCAGAACAAGCAGAACCAGTGCTAGCCAGCTGTACTTGTGTGGAGACTGTAGCTGACACAGCAGCAAAGTACCCCTCTCACTCACCACTCTTTCTTACTCATTTACAACCCCTGCCAATTGTCTGCCTTGATTACCACAGGTTGTACATTTTAGAGACTCCATCTGGAAGAACCATCCAAATGTCCTCAGGAAGTACTTAGCCATTGGCAAGTGCACTTGGAGATTAAGGTGGGATGGACTGCAAGCTCAGTCATTGACTTTGACATTTATTTTGGACATTGTGTTTTCCAATGCATTCTGCAGTCTAAATTTCGCTGGATTTAAATAATTTAGCTAGTGAGAATCCACCAGACTCCTCATATGGCCCCTGAATGTCACCATTGTCTTCTGGGAGTTGGACTTAGGTTCCAATAATTGAAATACTTTTGTTTGATTAAGTATGTTAAGTGTACACTCTGATTTCATTGTCTGTTTTTCAAACATGCATTGTTAGTGGTGCTAAAGTGATGTAACTTATTCTCATATGGAAATAACTTGGTGTAGATACTACAATTGATGAATACCATCTAAGGTATATTAAAAGCAATGGCATATTACATGAGAAGGGGCCCTTGTTCTGTCAATGTAAACATTTCATGAACTTGGAGAAGTAAGGAAAAGGGCAGGTCACTCACCATATCTAAGACCAGGCTGAGAATCACGGGAATTTGCTGCAGGTGCTCAGGGTGTGGAAAGTGCCGAAGGGACAAAAGGCCAGTGTGTTGGCTCCAGGTTAGTCCTTATGATCAGCTATTCTTTTCATCTTCCCATAAGACCTCCTCTCTCATTTGTTGCAAAAGGATGTGTGTGTGGTGGGCGGGGGGGGGAAGAAGTTTGTTTTGTTTGAATCACATAGGGAATAGAATCCCTCCAATGTAGACCCCATAGCGATGAAAATACATGTATTAGCTTAAGGAGATCGGGTACAGCAACTGGGATGGAGCATTAGAATTATTTATGTAATCTCAAACATTAACAGTAAATCAAGACAATGGCCGATTTAGTGTTTATACCTGTGCAGTTTCTAGCCCCTTTCCACACATTTCTCTTTTGTTTATCTCCTGAGAGATGCCCACATGTGTACAATACAAAGAACTGAGTCATAAAAGCAGAGGCCTGTTAGCCTCCCCAAGGACCAATTAATGGTGCTCCAAATCTTGTGGGCAGGCAGATAAAAAGCAGAGAGCAAGCTAAGGGGAATGGGATGAATACTCAACTAGAAGAGAGAAAGATTTTTTTTTTGTCAGATGTTGGAAGGGACTTCTTTAGCTATTCTTATCTAACTTCTTTAGGGTTTGGGGTATTTTATTTTTCTTTCTTATTTTTTTTTAATCTCGGTGCCTTCTGCAGTCCCCTAGTTCTAATGTGAAGAAATAATACTTCAAAATATCAATTAGGCTTTCATCTGGACTGATAACAGCACGATTCTGGTTAGAAGAAAAATAATAAATAAATAAATAAATAAATAAATAAATAAATAAATAAAAAAGGCCATTTAGATTGTGCCTGCTCCTCCTTTCATTTATCGGCGGTTTTATTGATAGGTGCTTGAGTTTGCATTGCCGTTTGTATCTCCAAGCTGGATATAACTGTGAAGGCAAGACTCTTTGTAGTGCAACCTTTAACTCCAATCTCACCCCCTACGAGTCCGCAGGCCTTTGAACGGAAACCGAGTGCCACTTTGAAATCAAGAGTTGAAAGTGTCTGACATGGAAAGGAGAGCTTGAAAGTCTTGCTCTTTGAACCTTTTCAAAGTCCCACAGAAAGTACAGGCAGGACAATGATGGGCAGGCTGGGGCTCTGGGCGAAGCGGGGCGATGTGGTAATCACAACTTAAGTGTTTCCCTGGCTACATCCTAGTCATGTGTTCTCCAGGCCAGGGAATTACGATCACCTCACCTAGCCCCTGCTTCACTGCAAAAGTGGAATATTTCTTTCTAGTGTGTGATTCTTTTGCTTAATGATAGTACGAGAAGAAAACATCTTGTCAATGAAAATAGACAGTGGACATCAGTATTCTTTCCTTCTCGATGAATTGGAATGAAGCCTGAAACCCAAAACTTTATACTTAGTCAGTAAGCTGTATTTCTCAGGATGAATGTGACAGTTAGCATTGTGCAGGGAAAGATCCTTATTACATTAATTTCTTCTCCTTCCTGAACTTAAAGTAGGTTATATCCTAAATACGTTTTATAGAGCAAAACTAATATCAGAAATAAGTACAGGAAGACATGAGACTTTACACTGTGGGAGATTAACTCTTAGCCCAAGAGATGGCAGAATTGCAGGGGTAAAAGCATTGTACATATTGCGTCTATCATTAATCACTCTGTGAGTGTGAAAATACTTATCCTGTGCTGAAGAGATAACCCGGCAATTAAAGTGCTTGGCAGGCAAGCAAGGGTACCAGAGTGTGTATCCCTTAATTCATGAAAAAATGTGATGCATTGGGGATAGTGGGGGCTCAGGTGCAATTTAAGTCTTGAAGATAGAGAGAAGACATCCCTGAGACAAACATCCTATGGAGCCTAGCGACATTGGTGAGGTTTGGGATTTGGTTGAGAGACACTGACTCAAAAGAATAAGGTGAGGAGCAATGGATGAAATTTCTTAACTTCAACCTCAGACCTCCACATGCATTTGCACACAAAACATATCTGCACATATATGTGCCAATACACATGTAAACATTTATACACAAATGCATGAAAACCCTACTTGGTCACCAGTTGGTGCCAAGGCTTGTGGACAGTATGGAGTATTTCCATGCTGGAACCTTGCTGGAGAAGTGTGCTACTGGGGATGAGTTTGGGGAGTTACAGCTCTGTTTCACTGCCCATTCGCCTTAAGCAAAAATGTGATGGCTCAGCTTTCTGCAACTTTCTTCCACAAGTTACTCTTTTTTTTTTTTTTTTTTTAATGGTCATAGGATGTTTTATTATAGAAAGGAGAGAGAGAAGATAGGAAAGTAGAGACCAACCATGGCCATATGGATAGAGGAGGAAGGGAGAGTTAAGACAAGAGTAAGAGGTTAAGAGAGAAGAAAGACAGAGAGAAAAAAAGACCATAAGTTACTCTTAATCATGGCATCTTTATCACAGCAATCTAAATTAACAGACACATAGGAGGAAAGGAAAGAAGTATGGCAGAAATACCTGCTACATGTTGGATACAGTGTTTCAAAACATTGCTTGACATTGCTTTGAGATTAACCTTGTCTCTAACACAGGGATTGAAACCGCTCTGCCTGTACTACAGAGGGATGTTTAACTACGAATACAGAGGTTTATAGAAAAACAGATGGTCACAATGTGTTTTCAAAAAAAACCTGAAATCAGAATTTGTATTTATTCTGATTCTTACCTTGAAAAATGAGTCCTTATTTTCATGCCAAATAAGTGTTAACACTTATTAATAATTAATTTATATTTAAATTTACATATCTAGCCATTTTCATAATGAGAAAAATTAAGATAATTATGATGATAATTTTGAATTGTATGTATATTTTTTAAAAAGAGGGTTTGTTATATATTTCTGGCTGGCATAATACTATTTAGCCTCTGTCAACCTCAAGCTTGCATTTAGCCCCATCTCTCAGCTTGCCAAGGTCTGGGGTTTGAGTTGCTATCCACTATAACTAGATTTGAATTTTCTTCTTAAAAAATATAATTTAAATGAACCTGCTATATAACGTTTAGGATTTAAGGCTGAGCATATATGCCAATACATAAGTGTACATTCTTCTCAGACATTAAAAATTACCCATAAACCCATAATTTACTTTGAATGTGCAGAGCCTGAAAATACAATCTTTAATTGTGTATACAGATACTATTTAACCTTCCTTCACCTATGTAATTAGTGTGGATATAAGATAAACTTCCATCAAATTATGAGTTCTGTTGTACTTAAATAACAAAGTAACCTGTCACAATTTTGTGGTTATTTCCTCGAGGAACAAAACAAAAATTGGACAGGGACATCAGAACTCTCTATACTACTAGCTTATTGATTGGATAAAGATGGCTTTTTCACTGAATGTTTAAAATTCTCAGACACACATTTTTCCTTTATCATTAAATATTATTTTGTTTGTATAGCTAAAGCTGTATTGTGACTACATAATGCAGGGTTAAAAACAATGACAGCTACTCTAATAGGCAGACATTTTTGTTAAATCCCTTCTGCAGGAAAACGCTTCTTTCCTTCCACATGTTATTTGGCTAACTAATTCTGGTTCATGTCTTCTATTTTCTGACCAATTTGAAATGAAAATACCTTGTTATGTACAAATAACTCTATTATTTATTTGTCCACAAATATTTACAAATATTCATAGTTGAAAACATTGCCCAAAAGTTATCTGTATATAAAAATGCCAGTGTAATGAATCAGCAAGAGACTCTGGGAAGGACCACACGGGCACTGATCCATGGCTCTCACACATCTTAATTATGAAACTTTGTGCAAGTTCTTTAATCTTTCTGCACCTCTCTTCACTCTTTTGCAAACTAGTGATAATTAGTATGACACATTCACAGTGAAGTTGTGAGGATTAAATTGGAAAGGAAACCATAGTACCTAGAACAGAGCAAAAAAAAAAAAAAATGGAAGAGTAGTTTATAATGCTCATTAAATTTACCTTATCTTAAGTACTATATTTGGCAAGTGTTGTTCTTGAAAAATTGTGTGTGTGTGTGTGTGTGTGTGTGTGTGTGTGTTTGTGTGAGTGCCACATACATTTAGATTTGAACATAAATTGTGGGAGTCTCTTTTCTTCTTCCAACTTATGGATCCTAGAAGACAGATTCTTACCACCAGGTCAGCAGGCCTGGTGGCAAGCGTTTTCCCTGATGAGCCAGCCATCTCTCTGAACTATAGTAATAGAGTGAACTTGTCAGCATCAGTGGCCGGTGTTCAGATGTAGTTGTGTGTGGTAGTTACTTTCTATTGCTGTGACGAAAGAACTGAAGCAAAAGCAGCTTAGGGAAGAAAGTGTACTTCACTTTCTGGTTCCGTAGGGCTAGAGTCTACAATGGATTGGAAGGTGTGCTATGGCCTGTAACAATACTCAAAGAGATAACAATTCAGTTACACACAGGAAAAGGAGTGATCAGGAAATAGGAGGAGCCTAAGACACTCGAAGTCCACCTACACTGATGTACATTCCCTGGCATATCTCTACTTTTTGCAATTTATAACCTCCC
Source organism: Montemys delectorum (assembly GCA_019843815.1). Classification (NCBI taxonomy): domain Eukaryota; kingdom Metazoa; phylum Chordata; class Mammalia; order Rodentia; family Muridae; genus Montemys; species Montemys delectorum. The sequence continues at coordinate 16,164 of JADRCD010230822.1, forward strand.
CAAACAGCACCATGACCAAGTGTTCAAATACAGGCACCTATGGGGGACATTTATCATTTAAGCTATAAGTGAAATGAATGTCTTATATCTGGTTTCTGTTTTTCATGTGCAAAATCTCAGTAGTCTCCACTTTAGTTTTTAAAACTTATGTTTTTGTTATTTTTGCTGTCTGCAAGTTACATAACTAAGACTGTCTGAGTATCCCAAGAGTAATTGCATGAAGTTAATGTTAGTGCTTTCTCACTAAAATTTAGTTCACTGTAATGAAAGTCATGGATGTATTAAGTTACACAATTCTGTGATTAAAAGACTATTTGCTTTAATCAGAAGTTTTTTTAGTCTTTTGTTTTCTAACATAAATTTATGTTTTAGATATGGATACAGATAATGTTGACATAGGTATAAGTGTAGATATAGTTATAGATTATATACATGTATTTGTGTGGGAATATGCATATATGTGCATACTATGTATGTGTGTGCGTAGGTTTATAACAATGAATCACTTATTAATAGCAGAAATAGTAAACATGAAAAATGCAATTAATTGAATTCTAGATTGCACGTTCATCACATTGTATTTACATATTCTTACACTTCAGTGTCTGCATATTTTCTTCAGGATACTGCTTCTAAAATCAGGCATTCCTTTTTATAGTGTCCAGCCATCACTCCTATATTACTTGTATGTCCTAACACAGCTGAACATAGAAAAGTTATAATAGAACCATATATACAAAGTGTCTTATTTGTGTGTATGTATATGACACACATGTGAAGGTTAGGAAATATATACATTTAGGTATACATCGCAATCTTCCCACATTATTCAAGACAGGACTCCTCCTTCTTCTCCTCCTCCTTCTCCTCCTTCTTCTTCCCTTTTTTCAACCTATGCACTAAACAAGCTACCAGGCTCCTGAGTATCTGGAGATTCTCCTGCATCTGCTTCCCTTTTATCATCAATGTTCTGGGATTAAAGACAGCATAAACTGAACTCCTATTTTCACACAGGACTTGGGGATCTGAATGCAGAGCATGTTTCTGCAGCAAGAGGTTTTGTGGAGAAATGTCTTCCCTAGCCTAAATACTTTTAAAGCTATATTATGATGTTTAATCTTAGTTGTCAGTGTTTAAGATTAATTTTGTCTGAATTAAATTAGGATTTATACTTCTGGAAAGATAAAATGATATTCCAAAGAAAGCAGTGCGGCTTTAGCCTACCATTCTTGGCTCTTTCATCCACCTGTTTGCAGCTATTGCTGATGTCATCATTCTCGGTCATCAGAGTCCGGCTTCTTCAGCCTCCCAACACAGACTGAAGATCTGTAACTCTAGGAAGAATATCCCAGATCTTCCCCACTTGATATGTCCTATTGATGCATCCAGACTTATGGACTGAGTAGCTACCAGGTCCTTGACCTGTCTACTGCACAAGCAGCTTTTATTCTTTCCATCTCTGATGTAAGGCAGACTAATACATTTCCCTTGCAACACAAATTCATCCACTTAGTTCTGTCCTTCCTTAGAATTTTAATATCTTCTATAATTTGAGATCAAAATGTACTCCAAAGGTTCACATACAGAAAGTATATTCCTTAGAGTAGAGCTTTTAAGAGGTTATGGAACATTCTAAAACTAGAACATGGATGGGCCCTCAGAGCGACTGTCAGGAGGCTAGTCTTCCTTTTGTCTGCCTTCCCATTTGTGGCCAGTGCAGCATGGTTGGTATTTCCAGCCATGCCTACTTCCATGCATGTTCTGCCTCCATGCAGTTCCCAGGCAGCAGAGCCATTTGGTCGTGTATAATAACATCTACAAATGTGTGCTAAAATGAAACTTTTCTCTCCGTGAGCTGATCATCCGACATCAATTCCATCATAGTAACAGAGAGGGAATGCCTTCTTGCAGAGAACTCTACCCTCAAGAGCAACTATAAGATCAGTATGGCTCTGAGGGAGTCAGTGAGTACAGGGGATGTTATATTCTCCTGGACCTAACAAATTTACAAAATTCTTTTTTCCACTAATTTTTGCAATTCTTACTCTTTTAAAGTAAAATTTACCTCTAAGTATATGATGTATTATGCAATTGTGCAAACATTTGTTCTATTTTTATTCTCTCTGTATTGTTAAACATATTTGTTTTTTTACTTTGCTAGATGTTAGTGGTGCAAACTGTGATGCAGATGCACTCACAAGCAAAAAACCAGGGTCTCAGCTGTGTTTTCTAATTCCATGATGTGTTCCATTAGGAGATCTTCAGGGTAACATTGCCCTCTTCTGTAGTGATATCAGGGTAATATTGCCCTCTTCTGTAGTGATATCAGGGTAATATTGCCCTCTTCTGTAGTGACATCATCTCCAGGGTTCCCTTTCCTAGACTCTGCTAAGGCTACTTAACTGTGAATTAATTCTTTATAATTGGAGCATTGTCAAACTTACAACATAGAATGTATGTAATTCAGTAGACCCATGAATTGTCAACATTTTCATTCATTTATCAGGTATTTGTGCATAATTATGAGCCTCTAACATTGAATGTCAGGCACCACATACACTAGAGCATCTTTATGACATGGAAATTCATTTAGCTATACTCTCATCTCAAGCCTACCGTAGTATAAGTGGTTCACCTCAAATTAGCACAGCAAATGCCAACAAATACTAGTATTCAACAAGTATTGCAAATCAACTTTAGATTTGCAATATTGACACTTATCACTAAAAATTTAGGATTTCTGTCTTTACAGCCCAAGTGGTGTAGCTCACAAAATGATGCTCCAAAGCAGGACAACTTCGAAAACTGAAGTAAGATCTTTAAGTAGGCCAGAGAACTCTCAGTGGCCTCAATTCCCCAATAAAAATACACAAATTAATATAGTGTGTATTAAAGCAGGACCCATCCTTCTGCTACTTACAAGAAACACATCTCAACATCAAGGATAGGCATCTCAGAGTAAAAGTTTCAGGAAAGGTTTTCCAAGCAAATGGACCTAAGAAACAAGTTGGTATAGCCATTTTAATATCTAACAAAATAGACTTTAAACCCAATTACTCAGAAGAGCATGAAGGACACTATATACTCATCAAAGAAAAAATACACCAAGGTCAGACTACAATTCATAACATCAATGTCCCAAATACAAGGGCATTCCATTATGGGTTATTTTTTAACCTAGAATTTTTTGAGAAGTTTATACATGGCTACTATGCTTATATCATTTCTACCCCTCCTTCTCCCATCTTCAACTTCACTCTTGCTCTTCCATTCTGTTTCAAATTTATCAGCTTTTTGTATTTTTATTTTTTATAGTTCCATTGATTACCTGTAGCCTTTTATCCAGAGATAGAGCTTTGTGAAATCTTTCCCACTACAATGATATGTCAACTGCTACAGTCATTATCCATGTTTTCTTTAGGCAATCATATTATTGAGTTTTAATGGATTCAGCTTTCCTGTCATGCCAAGGAGATACTTTTTCACAGCTGATATAGGGTCCTCTGGCTCCTATACTTTTTATTTTCTCCACAACTTCCCTGGACTCTTGGGTGTTGGATCTGGCACCAAAATGTATTGAGATTCTGGGTTAAACAACACAAGTCTAAGTTGTGTGAAACACTGATGCTACATCATTATCATAAATTACAGTAAAGTAGAAGTAAAGAGAATTAATTGAGCTTTCATTAGGATTCGTCCAAGTTTCTGCCTTAAGGCTTTGCTTTCTTATTAGAATCTAACACAAACTGAGAACTATGGCAAATAAAAATAGGCAACCTTTTCAAAATAATCTATCATGAATATAAACTGAAATAAGTAATCACTTAAGGAAAAAAAAAAAACAGTAAGATTCCCCAGGACCTCTCAGGTTTCTTAGGTGAAGTGTGTAAAATTTAGGTGTATTTTAGGTGTCAGGTTAGACTTAGTTGTTGTTGTACTTCTCTTTATTTTCCTACTGTTTCTAGTGTTATAGAAATTAACATCCAACCATCTGTCACTGTTTTTTTCCACAAATAGCTTGAAATCATGACCTCAAAGAATAAAGCCCAAATTCCAAAACTTAGATTTTATAGTTTTAGATTTTTCTCCTATCTAAAAATTGCCCTATGATTTCAAGAAAATGTAACCATCAATTCCTAGCTTCAAGAAATCCATGACAGTAGGACTAATCACCTCACAGATTGCCTTGAAGGATCACATGGGGTAAGGCATATGATGTTTGTATCTTATTTAATAAATGCTGGCCACTATAGTTTTTATAACTAGTATGAAAGGAATTCCATGGTAGGATCCTTGAACTATCTTCTACAGAAAACTCCACATCCTTTGTTGTTCAGTGAATATATTATATGGAAATTTATAATATACTTGGTAACATATATACTTTTCAGTTTTAGGCTTTTTTTAAAATTTATACATACTACTAATTTTGATGATTATCTAAAACAGCAAAGATTGTTGGGATGAAAAAGCCCTCTTGTTTTTGATTTAATGTTTGCAAATTTTTATAGAGAGTAATTTTGAAAAATACAACAGTACTGAGCCACTGAATTTGGGGGTGCCTCACAACTAGCCAAGCATATGTGGGCTAAAACAACTGTGTGATAATAATATTCTACTAATAACAATAGGACATGAAGTAAAAATGAGACTTATGGGGAGTACTGTGGACATGCTAAGGTCAAAATACATTGTTAAATACGAGACATTTCAAAAAAAATATTTAACAAGATAAATGACGCCCAAATGGAAACTGCATCAAGCCATATTAATAACTGTCATGGTTAATTCCAGGTGTTGATTTGATATGCCTGGGAAGATAAAACCCCAATTAATGAACTACCTTCATCAGTTGACCTGTGAACATATCTGTGGGACATTTTATTAATTGATAATTGATGTAAGAGACTCCGACTCACTGTGTGTCTTTCTTGAGAAGTTGGTCCTGTGCTATGGAGAAAAGTGAGTCAGAGAGTAAGTCAATAAGCAGAGTTCCTCCACTTCAGTTCACATCTCCCTCTGGGTTTCTTTCATGAGTTCCTACCTGAGCTTCTCGGTCATAATAGAGTGTGAATGTAAGGTGAAATACACTCTTTCTTCCCCAACATGAAAACAGTGACAAAGGAGTAAAGACTCTCATAATATCTGCTGTAAGTATGTTTTTAGAAAAGATAGTAAACTGGTATTTTGTGATACTACTGAAAACAGACAACCTCTAGCTCAAGTTGTGGCTCTCCTCTTCCTCTGTGTGGATTTTCTCTTTTCACTAAAATGAAATCTATCCTTCCTTATCTTGCAGAAAAAAAATAAGCCTGGTAAAAACATTTGAAGGGGGTAGGAGAATTATAATCCTAAGTGCTATAGGTTAAAAACGTTTTTGATTGAGATTTGTATTTCACAGAATTTTAGAGAGATCTGATGTTGCCTTACCCTTCTGTTTGGTAGTAAAATGTTCATTATCATTTGATCTCAGAATTTTCTTTCTCTAGAGGTCACAGTGAATACTCATTGTTGCATGTCATGGAATTCTTCACTAATGTCTTACTTGATGTTGGACAATTTTCCTCCATTGTTCTATGCTCATTATGACCCATTTTCTTGCAAATTGATGATTTATATTTGTCTAAATTTATGTGATATTATGAATCATCATTCATTATGATTTATGAATACAATGTGGATTAATTAAACTGAGGCAGTTAACAAATTCATCACCTTGAATGTTTAATACTCTTTTGTGGCAAGCATATTTGAAATTTACGCTCAACAATTCACTACAAACTTTACTTTGTTATTGACTATATTTATCTTTCTGTACAACAGAATTGAATACTAGCCATTTTTCTTGTCTAAGATCTTGACCTCTGAGCACCGTGTCCCCATCAGTTGCTCCTGAGTCCTTTAGTTTCTATTTTCTTCTGCTTCTGTGGGTTAAATTGCTTTGTTATTCTTGTGTAAATGATATCCATAGGATGGGATTTCTGTACTTGGCCCATTTCATGGAACATAATAACCAATTCATGCTATCAAATAATGATAAAATTCCCTTATATGGGGTTTCATAGTCTTAATATGGTAGTTTGATCCGTGTATATGCCACACATTTTCATTGTCTGCTCTGATCCTTTAAATTGTCAGTAAACGTGTCCAATAGTCCCCTTTCTTCAGATCTTTGCACAGATCAATCTATCTATCATTTCTTTGTCTATGTATCTTGATAATAGCTATTCTAGAAAGTGGAAGATGTCCCACTGAAGACTAAATTTGAATTCTGTCATGATTAACAATATTAAACATTCCTTATATTTCATTAGCCATTTCTATGTTGTTGGGTTTTTTGTTTGTTTATTTGTTTTTTGTTTTGTTTTTTTTTACAGCAAGGTACAGACCATTTCTGAGAAGCCTGCAGCTCCCATTATATCCAAAGATGTAAAATGCAAATCTTTCCCTTGAAGCCTAGCATGAGATATGAACACCTTCTCCTGATACTCCTGTGCCATAAGAACCTACTCATGATACCTCTATTCTTTGTTTTTTAGGCATTTTCCTAAACAAATAAGATTTGCTAAAACAAAACAAACAAACAAATGAAAAACAATGATGAAATGGTTTTGTCATACTTGCCAATAAAATGACAAAATGCATAAAACCATACAGATTCTACCAACTAATCAGCTAATTGAATTTCCAATCACAACTAATTAAGAACAGATCCTTGTTATATGTAATAGTAACATAGAAAATTCAATAACTATTAATTTTTGGTTTCTGCTTGTTAATAGAGACATGGTCTCTTAATGTAGTACTAGCTGTCCTCGAAATGACTATTTCAACCAACCTGGCCTTGAATTCACACTGATTACCTTACTCTTCAGGAGTTCTGAGATTAAAGGCAGGCCTCACCACACTCAGCCTAGTAACACTTCTTTTTTGATAGTAAACTATATGCAAGAGAATTAATTCACCTGTAATACACCAAAGTCTATAAAATAATAAAAATATTGAGGAATTAACAAATAAATGTAGATGCACTCTATGTCTATAGGGTATAGGAACAACTACTGCTGAAATTTCAATTGAAAGATTATATTTTAATATATTAATACAAAGCAAACTCATGTTTAGATCAATGCATTATTTACTGAGAGACCATTACTACCTTTTATAGAAACTGGAAAAAAGAATCCTAAAGTTAGCATAGCAATAATGAGGACTAACAAGTAAGCTTATAGCTCCATATTATCTTATTTGAAAACCTGTAACAGAAGTGATATTTATTAAACATTATGGTACCTTCAAACAATCAGCCCTGGATGTCCTGGAACTCACTCTGTAGACCAGGCTGGCCTTGAACTCAGAAATCTGCCTGCCTCTGCTTCTCTGCCTCCCAGATGCTGGGATTAAAGGTGTGTACCACCACTACCTGGCAAGTTGTCTTACTCTTCAGTGGAGCCTGGCCATCTGTATTTACTGTCTTCCAGTTGGCTCTGATTAGATATTTGAAATATTGTCCTTAATAAGTTACTGAGATAAGATAATAGCATAGTACTGGTGTTAAACTACAGTTCCCATTATGGAAAACAATAATTGTTTATCAATTTAAGTCAAAAAGTATTAAATACATTACCATCAAATAAGAGATGTAAGTACAGATTTGAGGATCAAGGATCTTATTGATTCTTTGTGAGTTTCACATAATACACTCCAGTCCCTCTCATTTCCTGTACCCTCATATCTGTCCTTTATCTTTGCAAACTCACCCCCAAATAAAAATACACAAAGAAGCAACCAAACAGACAAATGAACAAACAAAAACAAAAACTCACAAAGCATAGAGAGCATCTCATCGTGGAAGCTGGAGTGTGTCCCAGTGTGTCCCACAGTGTATCCCTCTGTCTACACATCTTCACTTGCAAATGATCATTGCAAGGATTCATTGGTTGGTTCACATTTTCTGGCATCTTCATCGCCATCAATATTGGATCCTCACTGGGACTTTTCCCAGTTATCCTGTTATTGTCCTATGTAATGGAGATCTTACAGCTTTGGATCAGCAGGACTGGCCCTTTCACAGAACCCAACCATTTGTCTATGATGCAGATTTTCTGTGGGACAATTCAGTGCTCTGAATCTTGGCTTGGGTGGTAGCTGGCTGAGCTAGTCAGCCAACCAGCTCTCCGCTAGCTAAACAACCAGTGCAAGATCTCTAGCACTGCTCTAGCTTGGCCAAGCTATCATCAGGGGTCAGGGTCAGCTCTCCTACTCTCATGACCTCTTGGCTGGCTCACCCTTACCCATGCTTCCAGAGCCAGCTCCATTATGCTGCCCAGTCAAGGGGCAGGGCCACTCTCCTAAGTGGTTCAGCCTGTGTGAGGTTGGAGCAGCACTCCTGCTCTCACATCTTTCATGTGGCTCACCTGTGCCTTCACCATCAGGGCCAGCTGCACTGTGTTGCCCGGGCAAAGTACAGGTCCCTGAGTACATCTTAAGTTGTAAGGATGTAGATTTGAAATTAATGGATATGAGAATGTTTAAAACTGGATATCTTGAACTCCTGGAACATGGCCAACTGCTGAACTGTTTTTTAATCCATAGAAATGTCAAGGATTTCTTTTTAAATGAATTATAGATATTTTATTGCCTTGACAGGAAGAGATCGTAAGGGCATTACTAGTGGACATGTCAGGATGTATTTATGATGGAAGATGGCATCAGGCTATATTCTTTTAAAAGACCTTAAGGGCTCCTGTGAGATGAGCAATATGCAATGACAAATGGCCATGCATACTTCAGAGTTGATTGTCTCTTACAAGGAATAGTTTATTGTAGAAGCTTCTGTTATACAACTGGACTCATGGCCAATACAGATAACAATTTCAGAGTAGTAGAGGTCATGTGGCAGCATCTAACACTGAGAGGAAATGTGACAATAATTGCTATAAGTCACTGCAAGTTGGAAGGTTATCAGAAAACAATTACCCACAGATATGTATAGGGTTGAATAACAGAACAATGTGCCTATAGGTCAAGAATGTGGGTAAACAGAGATATCCTCACCTTATATATCTGAAAAGATGAAATTAAGTTTGATATTAAATGTCAAAATGAAAAATGTTGATCCTTTCTTCAGTTTTGGGATCTAAATAAATTTGCATACTATTGAATAAAGCTAAAATTTATTTGAAAAGATACCCCAAACATTTTCACAAATCAAAAATATATATATATATATATATATATATATATATATATATATATATATAAAATCAACTACTCTATTTTTGTATTTTCTATATTAGTAACCCATCTTCCACTCATGTATATATATATGTATATATATTTGTATGATATTGATATATCTATCATCTATGTATCTTTATATATCATATATTATCAATCACGTATTTTTCTATTCATCTAGGTATTGCTAGATATGTATTTATTCTTATCCATATATCTAAAGTCTTGTCATAAATCTAACAACATTCATCTATTATTTATGAATGTATGTATTTATCTATTTATCTACATATAGCTATCTATTCACCATCTATTATGCATCAGAGTAGGTCAGTGGTTCTCAACCTTCCTTGACTCTTTAATAAAGTTCCTTATATTGTTGTGACCCCTAATCATAAATAATTTTTGTTGCTACTTAGTAAGAATAATTTTCTTATTATGAATCTCAGTATCTGATATGCAGGATACCTACAAAGTGACCCCTGTAAAAGGGTCATTGACACTCAAATGAGTAGCAACCCACAGGTTGAGAACTGCCAAGACAGTGAAATCTCTCTTCTGTAGGGGTTGATGGGGCTCACAGATATGTTATACAGGTCATACAAAGACATGCTGCTATCAGGGAATAGATATACAAATGGAGACAATTGTAAGCCACTTTCACAACAAGCTGAAAGACTATGGGGGTATTCAGACATACCTTCCTAGTTTCTTTAGCTAGATTTATTCTTTGACCATTTAAATTATGGGGAGTACTTTGGGGAGGACTTCACAGAAGCTTCAAAGATGTTTTGTCTTGGCTGGATATGGATGAATATAAATTTGTTGTTCATAATTTTAACTGTAGTGTTGAATATGTGTACACATGATAGAATAATTTATTGGTTAACTTCACTAGATATGTGATTATTGGTCTGACCTTCATTGTAAATTGTATTCAGTCTTTATTAAGATAAAGATTGCCTTAATCTGGGAAAACAATAGTGTATATTGGTGATTTTACCCAGAACTCCATCTTGCTTGAAACAGAAGTATAATTCAATAGGTTTATATTCTAGCAGAAGCCGTCTCCAGTAACATCTGAACATTATTAAGCCAACAATACATGCCATATTCTTGAGAAGTCATGGAAATCTGAATATTCTCAAAATACTAGGTGAAAATAAACCTGCAAAATTAAATTATTTTCAATGTCAGTAAAATGTTTGGTAATTTGGTACATATCAGTAAATGTCCACTCTAGTCTAAAAGACATCTTTTCACATGAAAGATACCTCAGTGGTTAAATAATTTCATAACTTTTGGAAACTATTGCCTGTTGGATCTGGGAATACCTCACTTATAGCTCTGCTGTGCCTTTTGATCCAGTGGCACACAGGTGGCTTGCTCCTCCCTGGAAGGTATAAGACATGCAGCACATACCACAGTATCTATGTCAATAAATTATTTTAAAATTACTGTTATATCTGTAGGCTCCTTAAGGAAGAACCTGGTTAACATTTTAAGTGTCAGGAGATTCCTGAGATAGTGAGACTGATTTACTTTTAAATCTTGAAAGTTCATATACATTCTCAATCTCAGGGAGCCTCCCATGAGAAGGAAATGTTGGAATTTGGAGAAAAGAGATATAAAGCAATAATTAAGAAATTCAAGGTAATCACAACTGCAATTTTCATGTGCATTCTTGAATGGTGTTATATGTTGTTGGATCATCCCAGATATTAGGATCTGTTTCATTTATTGTTTTTGTCAGGGTCCTAAGAAATGAAGGTGAAGAATCAATCAAATTTTGTGTCCCCGGTTTGCAATAATGAGCCTCTTCTACCTGCTGATGAGTCTTTTGCCCATAAAGACATGATGATAGAGAGATAATAGTTGATAGATAGATATTTAATTTATTGTTAGATAAAAGATAGATAGATAGATAGATAGATAGATAGATAGATAGATAGATAGACATGATGATAGAGAGATAATAGTTGATAGATAGATATTTAATTTATTGTTAGATAAAAGATAGATAGATAGATAGATAGATAGATAGATAGATAGATAATAGTAAATGAAAGGTAAGTAGACAGATTAAAGTTAAATGATAGATTATAATCAGGGAGAAAGAAATGAAGACAGAATGATAACCAATCAATTAATAATACATAGAAAGGTGTATAGGTATAAAAATGAGTGGTAAAAGGATAACTGATAGATATATGATAGAGAGATAGATGGATAGACAGATAGGTAGGCCAGGTGGTGGTGGCACATGCCTTTAATCCCAGCACTATGGAGGCAGAGACAGGCAGATTTCTGAGTTCGAGGCCAGCCTGGTCTACAGAGTGAGTTCCAGGACAGCCAAGGCTACACAGAGAAACCCTGTCTTGAAAACAAAACAAAACAAAACAAAACAAAAACAAAAACAAAAGACAGATAGGTAGATAGTAGATAGATAATAGGCAGAGAGATGATATAGATAGATAGATAGATAGATAGATAGATAGATAGATAGATAGATAGATAGATAGGTAAAGGGATAGAGGGATAGATACATAGATACATAACATACATATATACATACATACATGCATACATAGATGTTAGAGAATAGGTAATAGGTACATATATAATAAGTATAACTATAATAACTCTAATGATTAACTTGTTTCTGTGTTGAAAATGCTGTAGTGATTGTTACCAATAGAAGAGGAAATTAAATTACATGAGTATAAAAGTGAAAAAATAAAAATTTCAAAGCAGCACATTTCTCAAAAGATAGAAATAAAATTTAATGGCACACATAAAAGAATCAGAGTACAAAATCAGAATTTACTTCTATTCTCCACTCAAACAGTTTTGAAATGCTGAAAAGAGATTGATTTTTTGAACAAATTGTATTAATTTAACTCTCATGACATGCATGTATAGTCATATTTTCTTTGTGTAGTTTCATATCTTGAATTAAAGGAGTGAAAATGTCTGAAATCACAAATAGTTTCTCTTATTCAGACATGTATTTTTATATTTTTAAAAGGAAAGAAATATAAAGCAGATAATTTACATAAGGATTAGCATGACTTCTTTTGCAATGTCTAGTGTTTGCAGGTTAGGAACACACAAATAGGCAGCAAACACCCATTTTTACAGAGCCATCTCACAATCCCATAGTTTTCAATATTTCAAAGAGAATTATATGCAGTATGAAATCAGAGAATGCTGACACTTACAGTTATGTGGTAACTTTGAATAGTCTTTCAACAGAGAAAGAAAATTAGCTACACATACATTTTAAATATGTCCATCATCAATTTATTAAACTTATTACTAAAATCACACACAATGTAACTGTGATGATTCCTGAAAGTATTCATACAATAAGTGCATATGTGCATGTATCAGTGTGGGATGTGCATGGGACCTGAGGTGTATGTCTGGAATTATTACTCCTCACTTTACTCTTGGTGGGAGGGTTTCACAGTCAAATGCAGAGGTCATCAACAAGGCCATTTTTTCTAAAGAGCCTGCTCCAGAGAAACCTTGTATCCACCTTCTGAGGATGGAAATCTAGGCGGCCTTCTTGCCTAGCTGTCATTTCCATGGCAATGGGGATCTATCCTCTGGCCCTCTTCCTTTTACTGGAAGAGCTTTAAACAAAAAGCTATCTCTCTAGATCCTGAGTAACACTTTGCAATTCAATCTTTATGATTAATCTTAGTTCAATTGGAAGCAAGAGCATGAAGGTTCACTTCAATAACCCTAACATCCACTGCATTTGATGAACGAGAAAGAGCCTTTTTACCTTAAAGATGTTGATTTCTGCAAGAGCAACAAATATGAAGTTTCAATATAAAAGATAAATATGATGTTATAAAATGTAAAAAGGAAAATGAGTAACTTGAAAAAATGTCTTAGGATAAGGTGTGCTTTAAATGGATTTTTCAGGACCTAAAATCCTTAATTTGAAAGGGGCAGGAACTTTAATATCAATTTCCCAGTGTCTGTAGTATCTAATATCATAACCTCTGAGTATTTCTCTAGTCACTTTAGAGTTTCAGGTCTTTTACTGAAGTCTTTAATCCTTGCTGAGTTAGTATTTGCAATTGGTCAAAGAAAGAGGGGCCTTGGTTCACTTTTCTGCATTAGGTAAGATATTTTGCAGAAGTATCCATTTAAAATATTCTTGTTAGGGTGTATATGCTTAATAATTTTGTTCAAAATCAAGTCACTGCAGAAGTGTGTGTGTGTGTGTGTGTGTGTGTCCTGTCAGTCTGTTAGTCTGCTTTTTATGGCAATCACCTATCATTTTTATAACTTCCATTTTGTAGTACATTGACTACCAACCATAGGGAAGTGAACACTTACAGAATACCATATAAATGTTTTCAATGTTTTATTATAAATAAATGATAAATGTTTTAGGAGATGACCTTATCCAAATATTGCTCAATATACATTAAAATAGTATAATATTTAGCAAATTACTTGGAATTTGAAAATATTTTAACATTTAAATAATACTTTATTTCCAACGTTTTCTACATATCAACATAGAGTACAGTTTAATGAACACACATTCACACACACACACACACACACACATATATATATGGTAGTTTCTCAGACTTTGAGACAAATCTCTGAATTTAGCATGTGCACCTTACCTAACCATCTGAGTTACAAGCATCTTTGCTTAAGTGTTCACTACGCGTACTTTAGTGATATTAAGGAGATGAATCCATTATCTTGACTGTCTCTGCTATTCTCAAAAACACAGCAAAGAGCTTTTTCTGGAGCAATGTTTATATGACTAACACACACAGTGAAGCACCATTCCACAGAGCTCTCTGAAATAACCCGGGCAATGTTAAATTCAGCTCCAATAAGTGCATAGTATTTTGTTATCATTTAACAAAGAAAGGACCTGTGGTCTTGGATCAACATGCAACACAAAAAGAGTGGCTCTTACATTCATGTATTATCACCATGTGTTCTGTGATTCTTTCACATGGGATGTACTTTCATGAATAGAATAAATTAATGAAGACTAAAAGAATATTATTAATTTTTCCATAACTGATTTCCTGTTACCATCTTTAAATTATACTTAACCCAGTAAATCATTGGGAGGTTTTCTCTGTCATGGAGTTATCTATAGATTGCATATATTCAATAGTCCATGTACAAGCAAATTCTCTACTTGTTTTTCACATGCTTAGAAGACAGAAGACAGCATAATTATAGAACACATCAATTTGGAAAGGATGTATTTTTATTTCAGATATATTCTAAATATGAAAGTCCTACTCAGGAAATCTAGCCAGAATGTGAATTTAGCCAGGGGTACAATACCATTTTGTTTTATAACAGAGGAAACATAAGTCAATATAGCCCAAAAGAGCACCATTTTAAAATGAATGATGGTAGCTGATGAATCAATTCTGCCTATTGCCTTGTTACAGTAATAGGAGAGAAAAAGATACTTAATGTTGAAGGGCAGTAAATATGGAGCCAATAAACTCAAATGGTATAACCAAGCACACAATCAACCTACAGAATATCCCACTACAAAATGTAATATCATTGAATAATGTGGATGGATTCTTCAAACATCCAGGCAATTTTATGGCCAGCAGGCACATCTGTCTTCATAGAAGTTAAAAAGATGGTAATCACCTCTCCTGCTCCTGGAAGGAAAATGATTGCCTATTAGACGTTATTTGGGGTAATGTTTTTATTTGTTTTCTTCTGAATTAGACACTGGCATAGAGGACACTAAATTACCTTTTACTTTTTTGGTATGTCTGGCTCTTTCCACTTTGTGACACTTATCTTTCAGAGGTTTGTATATTGGAGTTTGGTTGTGCATACATCAAAGCTTTTTTTTTTAATCTTCAAAGTGTTAACTCCATAACATGTAGAACTGTGTTTCTTCAATCTTTACTTCCCAAAGAGCTAATGATGTAAGTTAGTATTCAGTTAGCAAAATATGTATGTTCTTTAGTGTTGGGCAAAGAAGAAGGTAATGAGAAGATTCAAAACATAATTAATGTTTTTCTGAAATATTGGTTTATATTAAGAAAAATATTCTTTACCAATAAATAAGGATATGTACCATAATTACTGATATTTTTGTTGTTTAGGTATTATGATTTCACTTGTGAAGTGTACTGGAGATACTCTCTCTAGCCTGTAAAATGTTAACATGAAGGCAGGAAATTGTGACTCTTTCTACATTAACTATTGGAGACAAATCCAAGATCCTCAACAGCCACTTCTCTACCTACCTTTAGCAATTAATCTGACATGTTAAGTGTTCCACCAAAGTAAGCACATGTCATTTCATGTCAAATCATCTTCCTTTAATCAAATTTTCATTATTGTGCTCATGATGTTATCAGTGTAAGTGATTTGGGGATGTATAGATATTTTAGAAAGGAAGTTTCTGTAGTTCTACTAATAGTGAACAGGCATGTAATGTAAAATATTTTAGCTATAGAATGATAGACTGATTTTAAAAAATAGAGGTGAAAGGCCCTCTCCTTGAAGGTAAATATACCAGCACAAGTGGTAGGGCTTGTAGACTACTGTAGACAGTTTACCCATTTTCCAAAGGTAATATGAATCTATCTGTAGAGCTCTGGAGAACTGACCATCCTCTGAACAAAGCATGTGTATCTGGCTGTCTATAGGCCATCCCACACAGGATGTCTAACTGCTATTGTCTTCTGAATGTCACTCAGTCTCCTGCTGCATCATTCCAAGCCTTGTCTTCCCCATCCTCATGAATTCATTAAATACCAATTCCATATTTTCAGTTTTATAGACCTAAAACTTGAGTTCTGTATCTTTTCATGAATGCATACATTTATTTCATGTGTGCATTAGCCAAAAACTCAATCCAGAATCTGTATTTAGACAAGTGTAGAGCCTAGATCATATGCAACTCAAACACTGGGGTCTCTTCAGTAGTCTCCTCCATGCCTCCATGCCTCCAACTCTTCTATTTCACCCCAGCATAGCATCCAGAATTGACCTTTTATTCTAAAATAATATCTTTTTAATCACTTGCTATAAGTCTGACCCTGAGTTACTACATTATTCAAAAAAAAAAAAAAAAAAAAAACCTCTCATGACATTACTTTTATCCAGGGCACCATATTCTAGATTCTGATCAAAAGTGCAACTTCATTTGCTTCCCAGATTTTTCTGGTCATGATTTCTTCCAACTATCTCCTCTAGTGGCTAGACTGTTCCTGGAGATTTTAGAAAGGCCTAAAACCTTCATTTGGACCAACACTTAGGTCTCTAAAGTGTTCTTTCATGTTATTTGTGAGCATACATGAGACCTTCTATCACAACGATTCTTTACCTCTGACATACTCATGTGGTAGTTATCTGTGTTCCTCACCAAAATGTAATTTCTAGGAGCCCAAGAACTTTATCAACTGCACTATCCCCATCACTCATGATTATACATGCATCTATGTGTGTGAGTGTGTGTGTGTGTGTGTGTGTGTGTGTGTGTGTGTGTATGAGTGTGTGTGTAATATTAAAGAGCAATATAAATTAATTCAATTATTTTGAGTATATGTGCATGTGTATAAAACCTCTTTATTTATTATATGTTTAATTAAATATTTGGTCCATTAATTAATTTGAAAGAACACCTGATAAAATGGGGCGATTGTAAAGTGGAGAGAGACAAACAAGTGACAAGTGAAAAAGGACAGATCAAAGCATGAAAATGAGGAGATTCATGGGACTGACACTCAAAGATAAAGCAGGCTGTGTGTGAGCAGTAAGTAGAGAAAAGGGACATCTGTGAACAGAGCTGGTGGTGGCACATATGTGTAGATACTGTGCTATGTCAATGGGCAAATCATAGTAAAGGCAGGGTAAAGACTAAAGATATCAGTGGACACTGCAAGCTTAAAGGGCTTTTCCTCTGGCCCTTGTGCCTCACCAAACACACTTCCTGAAGCAAAGGTGAGCAGAATTGCTGACAGTACTAATGGTTATGGCATTGTGGTTCTTCTTTTGTTCTGTTTTGTTTTCCTCCAGATTCTGAGCAATGACAGTTGTTCATGTCTGGAAGTCAAATGACAACTCTCTTTGAACTCATATGTATTAGATCTCACTGCCAGAATTGGAGGTGTCATGGACAGGTGGCCTACAGCTATACCTTATAAAGCTAAAAGATAAAGCAGAGAGTGCTGTCACGGGTTCTCCCTGTAACTACGCTTTGCTGTCCTTGTCATTCTGTTTATTCTGACATGTTTGCATGTCAGGTCATTTGCTCACTTCCACAGAGCTCTACTGAATGAAGTGCTTGGTCACACAAAAAGTCTCAGGGAATTCATCAGAGAGAGATTTTCTCCAAACCAGCTGCCTATACAGTTTTTCATGGCATATCAGCAAAGCTTAAGAACATAACCACCAGAGAACAGCTCAAATGAACTGTCCAAACAGTTGGCTTCTGGGTTTATCAAACGTGCTATGTCAAATTTACAGTGTGTGGACATATTTACAAATGTACCATTTGTGGTTATGTATGAACTCTGAAAACCCATCGTTTATGTGCAAATTACTAGTACCATTTTCTGAATCAGGTGAATCTTAAGCATGGGAGAGAGTGTGGTCATCATACAGTAGAACTAGCCATTGTGTTACATGGAAAGTACTTTAATGTATTCCGACTACTAGTTTTCACTCATGGACATGTCCTAATGGACTCCAAGAGGGTTAAAATTTTAAAATCAGCTGTGAGGACAATAACTTTTAAAACAGTATATGGAATAAATTAAGACAAAGACTTCTGGGTTCATTCATATTGGCTTAGATGGTGGATCTTTCTTCTTTTCAAAGGGTCAATAATATTCCATTAGGTATGTATATCTCATTGTTCTTTTCCAAGTCTTGATAGACATTTAGTAGTTTCCATATCTAGACTAAGGCAAATAGTGCTGTAGTGAAATGTAGATTTAAAGGAGCTAGTTTACAAAATTACGGGTTCAAAGGATGTCTCCACACGTATTCCATTATCTTTGATGATTGTTATTCTAATTGGTATGAGATTTAAAAAATCTAATAGAATTATAATTCCCATTTCCCTGATGGTTGAGGAAATTGATATTTTTTCATACATTTAATGACAATTCGTATACTTCTGTTGAGAGCCATTCAATTAATTTGCCTATTTACTGGGTGATTTGGGTTTATGGTATTTAATTTTTTGAGTTGTTTATATAATGGATATATTTTCCCCCAATATATATGTATGTATACACACACACACACACACACACACACACACACATATATATGTAATACATATGCATATATATATAAATCATTTCCTCGCTGTATGCTTCCCTTCACTCTGATGACCATTTCCTTTGCTATTCAAAAGCTTTTCCATTCCATGCGATCTCACATGACAACATTGTGTTTGTTTTCATTACCTCAGCTACTGACATGCTGTCCAGAC
>JADRCD010230823.1:0-11307 GCA_019843815.1 Montemys delectorum
GATTCTGGTCTAACTGGCTGTCTGCACATAGAAGAATGCAAATAGATTCATGTTTATCACCCTGAACAAAACTCAAGTCCAAGTGAATCAAGGACCCAAACATAAAATTGAATATGCTGAATCTAATAGAAGAGTGGGAAACAGCCTTCAACACACTGGCACAGGAGAAAGTTTCCTGAACAGAACACCAATGACTCAGACTTTAACATTAACACTTGATAAATGGTACCTCATGAAACTGTAAGGCCTCTGTAAGACGAAGGACACTGTCAATAGGACAAAATGTCAGCTTACAGATTGGGAAAAAGACCTTCACCAGCCCTACATCTGAAAGAGGGCTAATATCCAAAATATACAAAGAACTCAGGAAATTAGACATCAACAAACCAAAGAAACCCATTTAAAAATAGTATATACATCTAAACAGAGAATTTTCAATAGAGGAATCTCTAATGGCTAATAAGCACTTAAAGAAATATTCAGCACCTGTAGTCATCAGGGAGGTGCAAATCAAAACGACCCCAAGATTCCACCTTACCCAATCAAAATTTCTAAGATCAAAAACTCAATTGACAGCATATATTAGAGAGGGTGTGGAGCAAGAGGAACACTCTTTCATTGCTGGTAAGATTTCAAACTTGTACACCCACTTTGGAAATCAATGTAGTAGTTTATGAAGAAACTAGAAATAGTTCTTCCTGAAGATCCAGCTATACTGCTCCTGGGCATATACCCAAAATGTATTCCACCATACCACAAGGACAAATGCTCCACTATGTTCATGGCAGCTTTATTTGTAATAGCCAGAAGTAGAAGCAACCCAAATTTCCCTCAACTGAAGAATGTAGACAGAAAATATGATTCATTTACACAGTAGAATACTATTCAGCTACTTAAAAAGAGGACTTCATGAATTCTGCAGGCAATTGGATGGAACTAGAAAATATCCTGAGTGAGGTAACCCAGACCCAAAAGGACATGCATGGTATGTACTCACTGGTAAATGGATATTAGCCAAAACGTACAAGATACTATAGTCCCCAAACAGTTAAACAAGAAAAATGCCCAAGTGAGGATGCTTGAATCCCACTTAGAAGCAGGAACAAAGTAGTCATAGGAAGAAGAGGGAGGGAGTAACCTGGATGAGAGAGGGGAATGCAAGGGGAATAGGTGGGCAGAAACAGGTATGGGGAGAAACAGGAGAGAGGACCAGAGGGCAAGGAGAATGAATGGAAATATGCAGCTGCTGGGGGGTTGAGATTGGGGCTCAGAGGAATATCTAGGAAGTCTCAGAAACCTGGGGTGAGGGAGGCTCCCAAGAGTCAATGTGGGTGACCTTAGCCAAAATGTCCAACAGTATTTGGAACCTTAAGAAAACTCTCTAGCCAGGCAGGACTCCCACTAGAGGAATGAGTACACCAAGCCACCAACAAAACTTTCGACTTAAAATTGTTCCTGTATAAAAAAAATGAAGGGACAAAGTTGGAGCAGAGTCTGAGGAAATGGCCAAATAGTGACTAGCCCAACTTGAATTCTATCCCACGGTCAGGCACTAATTCTTGACACTTACTGGTGCTATGTTGTACATGTAAACTGAAGCCTACTACCATAGCTGTCCCCTGAGAGCCTCTACCCAGCAGCTGACTGACACAGATGCAGATTTCCACAGACAAACATTGGATGGAGGTCAGGGACCCCTATGGAAGAGTTAGGGGAAGGATTTAAGGCCCTGAAGGGGATGGCAACCCCATAGGAAGAACATCAGGGTCAACTAGTTTGGACTCCTGGGAGCTCCCAAACATGGAGCCACCAACCAAGAGCATACACGGGCTGGTCCAAGGCTCCCAGCATATATGTAACAGGGGACTGCCTTGTCTCACTTTTGTGGGAGAGGATGAGCCTAATCCTGCAGAGACTTGATGCATCAGGGTTGGGGGGAAGGTCACCCTATCAGAGGAGAAGGGGAGGGGGAATGGTGAAGAGCAGTATTTGGGATGTAAATCAATAAATTAATAATTAAAATTTTCTGTCATCCAAAGATTTTTTAAGATGTATGCTGTGGTTTCGGTAGGTCTAAAGTTGAGTCCAAGTTAGACTTTCTCTGGTGATATAGCTGTGGCTGTCCAGGGAAAGCATTGCACTGAGGCTGGGCAGACATCATTTCATTTTTCTCTCTTTATTGATTTTAAGACGGAGTCTAGCAATGCAGTCCAGGCTGAGCTCAAATTTGCTACCTAGGTTAGGCTGGCTTTGATCTTTTCCCCCTTCCTATTGCTTCTGCTTCTCAAGTGCTCAGACCGCAAGGCAGAGTCATCGTTTTCCAGTCTTTTGAAAATTGCTTTGCACACACCAAGTGCTCAATATGTATTGGAGTTTTACTTTAACTGTCTATTTAATCATATACTGTTCTATTTTAGACGTTATGAATTTAAAGTAGTAATTGCAATGGCTCATCATCTTGTCTCTTTTAGAGACAGAGTATCACTACATCACTCTGACTGTCCTGGAACTCACTATATGGACCAGGGTGGCCTCAAACTCATAGAGATCTTCTTGCATCTGTTTTCCATATTCTGGGTTTAAAGATGTGTGCTATCACATCCGGTTCAACCTCCTAATCTTGTTAAACTTGAATCTCCTCATTTGTCAAAATGGGAAAACAGTGACTGCACCCCACATGGATTTATGGTATTATGCCATAATGGATATTTTTTTTTCTGTTTCACTGCATTTAAATTTAAATTGAAAAATTTTTCCAACTAGTTTTATATTTCAACTGTTAGTAAATTTCTCCATCCATTGATATGATAGTTTATATTACAATGTTTAACTTCTTGAAACTCATTGTCCAATACCTAAATTTTCTTTCCAAGGGAGTTGTCTTTCTAACTTTCCTTTTTGCCCATTAGGACATCTAAGCTGAAGCTGACATATCCATGTGCATTGACAATAACTGCCTATCTATTGTCTGCGTTTTTATGTGTTTGTATTTGAGGCTTGCTTGCTCCTCCTAGCTGTAGGCAATTTCCAAGAGATAGTCATGCAGTCATTGAGACTCTATCCCTGAGAGTGATTTTTATAATTCAAGTCAACTAATCCATAATTCCTACTATTCATATAGCCATCATATAGTCTCCCTATCTACCTCTTCTACAGGCTAGTGCTAGAACCAGTGTCACCAGAACAATAAACCTACATCTCAAAGCTTGATGAAATTACCCGAATTAGCTATCTTCGATGCTTACCCAGCTGGGTAAGTGCCTCCCTTACTAATAATACATTATTTTATTCAATATCCTCATCTTCACGGTATGGAATGCTCCCTTTTTTAAAGACCCTTGACCACTTTTCGATAGCAATTGTCCTTAATCTGCTATGTACTGCACTTAAGCAATAATAAACCACGCATCTAGGGCTGGAGAGATAGCTCAGCGGTTAAGAGCGCTGACTGCCCTTCCAGAGGTCCTGAGTTCATTGGTGGCTCACAACCACCAATGGATCTGATGCCATTTTCTGGTGTGTCTGAAGACAGTTAGAGTGCACTCATATACATTAAACAAACAAACAAACAAATCTTAAAAAATACATATCTAAAAATGCTGACCCTTTTTGATTTATACTACAATTAAAATTGAATCTCCTTGTTCCATGCAGTTCCTCGGTTGGCTTCTTATTGCTTTTAAGGCAAAACTCAGATTTAATATTCAGAATTCTTAAAATATTTTGTTATTGAATTTGTTTTTTTTTTTATTTCCAAAAGCCCTTTGTCTCATTACTGCTGTCTGGATCTCAAACACATTTCATGCTTTACCACTGCCATCTTTTCATAACTGATTATGATCAATGGAACTGCCTGTTGATGATAACTGGATACTACCTGACTCTCGCAAAGGACTCACATGCATCTGTGCCATAGAACCTGAGAGACTTCCATTTACTGAAGAGCAGAGAGCTTCTGAACTCCTCTGTCATATACCATATTTAGCAGACATTTAACATTAGTAGATGCATTATTTGAGTTTTGACAATTTTGAGCAGTATAAAGTATCATGATAAGTAATTCTTACTGTTATAGGATGAATTTTATCCATACTGCAGTGAATGTGTTATGAATCAATAGTTTTTCTAGTGGGTTTATTGATTTTGTGATATAGTTTGGGTTCTTAAATCATGCATTATATAGCCTTATATGGACTTGCATAACTGAATGTGGGGGCTACAATATTGAGACAATAAACATTTTCTGAATGCTTAATGACCTAAAATTAATCAAATAAAATACCTAATGAGTCTGAAGTGTCTCTGGTAGAGTTTTACCAGGCTTTCCTGCATAAATTCACTTTAGCCTTGGTTCTGATACATCATAGGCCTACTTTGCATTGTGTATTTTGCAACACATTATGCAAGAATACACATTCCTTGAAACATCTGGCTCAAATTCTAGACTCTATTATGTATCATGAGTTATAATATCTTACTGTAAATTCAAAGGGTTTATATCCTAACAAAATTGTCCAACAGGTCTTCTGGAACACTTAATGCCTAAAAAGGAAAACCATCTGGATAAGGTAGCACTTATATGTAATTCTAGCACTAAGAATTTGAATCCATTTTTCAAAGAGAGGAAAGAGGACCATAAGTGTGAGGCTAGCCTAGACTAAGTAGGGAGTCTGTTATCCCACCAAGAGTCAATGCTGTAATGTTGATCCAAGTACATTCTATTCAACATCATTAAAAAGGTGAAAGGTAGGAAAACAAGGAAGAGAAAGGAGCAAAAGGATTACAGATTTCAATATTTGCTCCACAATATTTATAAATGTTTGTTACCCTTTTAAAAATAAACGTTGTACATAGGGGTTCACTGTCAGCTTACCTGACCAATTAAGCTGGAGAACACAAAAACTCCAGAAAAGAAATTCAAGAGTTGAAAAACAATTTCAAATGAAGTCTGTGGCTCTGGAAGGCCCCCGATAGTAATTAAAGATCGAACTGCCCAATACAAACATCGCAGATACCTGTAAAAAGGATGCATAGATTTTCTTGTACATACCATTGTAACTCTGTTTGCTCATATGCACAGTTCATGTATGCAGGAACTAGCAAACAATATGTGTGCTATGGTAAATTTCTTAACAAACATTAGGCAATAATTAAACACTTAAACATGAGGAGGGTATTTACTAGCTATTTCCAAAAATTGATGGACGGTTTTATTAGGCTTCTATTTCTTGGGTGAGAAATTTGTACAAAACTTAGCCTAAATGCACTTTCTATGTTCCACAATGAACAAGCAACTTGGAGCAATTTGGATGTTTGGAGACATCTGAGAAGATGAGTTGGAGGCCATCTGCTTTGTCCCTTGAATGTTATTGTTGGCCTGGTATGTATTTTTTTTCCCCATATAATCTCTTCTTTGAATGCCCAAGATACCTGACATGTCTGACCTTAGTCTGGTTGGTAGTAGATACCAGTAGAAAGATAGCTTTCTATTTATCTTCCTAATGAGACAAGATTGTGCTTCCTCAGACTCACACTCTGCCTGTCTCAACATACATGGGTTTTTTTCAATTGCAAAACACGTTTTTTTCTCTATACACTTTCCTTTTGTCTCTTTAGAGATCTTCCCCACATCCTCACCACCCAACTCCATACCCTTTCTCTCTGTCTTCTTTTAGAAGCTAACAGACCTACCAACCAACAAACCAGAAGACAATGAAGGAAAAAATAACACAACATAAAACAAAAGCAAAGAAAAAGATTCAGAAATACAAACACACGAAGACAACCCCCTACAAACACACCATAAGAACATAAAAATCAAACCGTAATATACAAGGTTTTGGACTTCTTAATAGCAACCACTTCCTCTAGATTGATCATAGCCCAATATGTAGCTTAAGAGAATCTTATAATTCTGAAATCCCATAGTATAATAATCATCTCTTGTCTTGTTCTATTTGTCAAGCAAATCCCTAGCACTAGCTTGAGTTAGTTAGATGTATTATGCTCCATCTCTCAATGAGAGTGATAGCAAAGAATTTAAGGCTATCTTTAAACTGCTAAACCAGGGCTGATGAGATGGCTCAGCAGGTAAAAATACTTGCCAACAAGCCTAATAACCCGAGTTCAATAATTGGGAATCCACATCGGAAAAGGAGAACCCTACATGCACACTGTGTTCTCTCCAAGCCCTCTAAAACAAATAAATGTAATAAAATTTTAGTTACCAAACTAGCAACATGTGGAGAATGTTAATAACTCTTTATAATTTAGATCCAATTGTTTCCAGAAATGAAAAATAGAGCACATGAATATGTTCCCTAACTTTTCTAAATATTTTTTCATTTATTTTTTTATTCACTTTATATACCAATACCAGTTCCCCATCTCTCCCGTGCCCCTCACACAACTCCTATACCCATTTTCTCCTCCACTTTTCCTCTGAGAACGTTGAGCCTCCTGGCTATCACCCCAATTTTACAGCTCTTAAAAACAAGAACATAATGAATTTTGCAGGCAAATGGATGGAACTAGAAAATATCATCCTGAGTGAGATAACCAGATCCTAAAGGCATGTATTCACTTATAAATGAATATTAGCTATAGAGTGCAAGACAATCATGCTACAATACACAGATCCAAAGAAGCCAAATAACAGAAAGGTCCTAAGGGAGGATGCTTGAATCTTTCTCAGAAGGCAAAATTCAATAGATATTTGAGGTAGATGAAGGGCAGGAACTGGATGGGAGAGGGGATAGGGATAGGAACAGGGCGTGGGGATCAGGTATAGAGAGAGCAGGAGAGAGATAATAGAAATCATCAGTGGGTGTGGGAACCCCCATCTCTATATATTTTATTATATTACTTAATATGAAAATGTGAAAAGAAATAAAGGCACTTTTCTAAGTAGGGAAACCATGTTTGGATGGAATAGAACATTTATCTAGAACGTCAGAACACCAAATAAAACTTGGCTCTGATAATACAGCCTGTGTCGGGCATTCCTACTGTATCCTTATAAAACTTCTCGCATATGAAAGGGGGAAAGAAGGATTGTAAGACTCAGGGACTGGAGACTAGGGCAAACCTGACTGTTTTTTTTTTTTTTTTTGACAGGACAGGATGGCTGAGTTCTTGTTCTTTCAGAAGCTAACTTGTTGCTCTTATAACACCTGCCCAAGATCAAGCCAACTAACACTTTAGCAGAGAGTGAGAAGGCATTGGACTCACTCCTGACTCAAGAGTTGTAGACAGTGGATAGCTTCTGGGGGAAAGATAGTCACTTTTGCTTAAGTGTGTGCATCTTGTTAGACAGACCATAGTCCAATGGATGGCTCACACCCAGGAATATACAGGTAACACAAATTGGAGACCTAATTTCTTTTTTATGTATTTATGTATTTATGTATTTATTTTATTTGTATGAGTACACTGTAGCTGTACTGCCCCCTCGCTCTGCACCTCCCCCCCCGCCCCTGCTCGGCCCCCTGCTCTGCCCCCTGCTCTGCCCCCCTGCTCCGCCCTCCCCCCACCCCACCCTACCCCACCCCACTCGCGCTCTCTCCGGCCTAATATACTGTAGCTGTCTTCAGATGCACTAGAAGAGTGTGTCAGATCTCATTACGGGTGGTTGTGAGCCACCATGTGGTTGCTGGGATCTGAACTCAGGACTTTCAGAAGAGCAGTCAGTGCTCTTACCCTCTGAGCCATCTCTCCAGCCCCCTAATTTCTTTTTAAGATGCTACATTTGGGATGGTAGGGAGGTCAGGTAGATAGGTGAGGAGTTAGAGAGGAGTGATGGATGGGTAATGACCAGTGTACATTGTATAAAATTCTCAAGGAATTAATAAAAATAAATTCAAATATACAAATATTTTTTAGATAGGCAATGGACTCAGTGGCTCTCAATTAGTTCCACTCCTACTTTCTGGTGTTCATAATGGATTAGAAATTTTTACAGAATTCTGCCTTAGTTAAGTTTTTATTTATGAAATAGAAGTACTAAATGACTCAGTTGTACTACTCCTGGGTATATTCCCAAAGGATTTTGTAAAATCCTACTACAGAGCTTATCATACACATCCCTGCTCAATGTTCTACTATATGCAACAGAAAGAAAGTTAAAAAAGTTTGGATTTCTATAAGCAGATGAACAGATAAGGAAAATATATAGCATACAGTTAAATTTTATTTAATCATAAAGAAAAATTAGTTATGAAGTTAAAAAATGAGCTGAACTGGAAAACATTAAATTAAGTAAAGTGGCAACTCAAAGTCAGAAAGACTGTCTCTCATTTATGTAGACCTAGGAGGCATAAATAATGGTAAATACCAGGATACTAGAAAGACATCAGTGAAATGCAAAAGAGTCTTTAAGGGGAGTGTTGGGGAAGACAATAGAACACCTGAGATAATAAAGTGGTAGTATTGGGGACATAGAGGTTCAGTTAGTAGGAGGGACAGAAAGATGAAGAAGAGAATGGTGGGCGTAAAACCAACCAAAATGAAGTATGTTCAAAAATCTCACAAGGAAAAGTGTTCCTTTATGGGCCAATTAAAATAGTAAATTAAAGCATTCTGAGGGATGGGGTTCAGGAGACTGTTCAATGGGAAAAGTCCTTATTTCAGGACTTACACCCCGACTTTAAGCCTTGGATTTCATGTATAGGTAGGAGGAGAGAAGCAACTCCACAAAGTCGCGCTCTGACCTCCATGTGTAGGCAAGCATTCCTCCTAAAAACACTTAATGATATGTTAAAAACAGGTTTTCTGCTATGTTACACAGAGCAGGAACCCTTTAGAACTTTACAACTGTATTAGTCTTTGAACAAGGGTAATTGTTTTCAAATACCAGAAAATGGAGTTTTAGAAAGAATGAAACATGCTGGTGTCAAAAATTATTACTCAATAAAATAAAATCTATAAGTAAATAATTTTAAAATTCAATATGTTTTAAAGGCTATGGGAATTTTTCTTCTCTCTTATAGTATATTTTAACAGGAGTGTCCCTTCCCACCACTTTTCCAAGCCTCTTCTCCACCTATATTCTCCCCTAGATCTACACCTCCTCCTTTTCCCATCAAAACGTACAGGAATATCAACTGAACATGGTATGTCAAGTTATAATAAGACCAAGGACATAATCTCACATTAAGGCTAGACGAGGTAACAAAGTAAGAAGACAGGGGTCTCAAAGCAGGCAAAAGAGTCAGAGACAACCCGTCCTCTGTTAGGATTCAGGAGTTCCACAGGAACATCAAACTACCCAACTGTAACATATTTGTAGATGGCCTCGCTCAGATCTGTATAGGCTCTCTGATTGTCACTCTAGTCTCTGTGAGTCCATAGAATTAACTGAGCAGGGCTTATAGGATGTAGGATATTTTTAACCTGGTAGATCTAGGACTAACCACCACATCAAAACTAGTAACAAAGAGCTACATAACTTATTATTATTATTATTATTTTTTTTTTTTGGAGAGTTCAGAATCAAGTGCCAAGACAGGAAAACTTTCACGAAGTAAATGTCCAGAAGGACTTGGCTTAAATTGGCAAACTTGATTTCAAAGAAAGAAAGCACAAAAGTAAATTAGTGGGCGCATTGTAACTTTTAAAATCCTTACTTTAAGCATCCCATCACTTAATTTATTATGGTTACTGGTTCCTAACCTGTGGGTTTCTTTAAAATAAGGACGTTTATAAAATTTAATACATCTGAAGAGTGGGAAAAGGATAGACATTTTTCCTATGTGGTCAGTTCTACTATACATCACTTTTGAACAAAAACAGTATTACCTACTCTCACCTTCTTATTTATAAATGTTAAAAGTGACAGCTAAATCTGAAAAGTTGGCATTGATTTCCCAAGTCTCAAGGGTTAGCCTTGAGCTTTTAAAATATTAACTAGTATGCTACTTTAATTGGAAAATTTTCTGCCCTGATGCTTTGTGGTTTATTTTTGGATTCTTTTCTCAGACATGTCTTACACACCAAGACATGCCCAACCAAAGGTAAGATTTGTAATTTAATTAGATGGCCTCATATTGATTTTCTAGGATTAGCTTAATTAGTCAAGGGTGTCTATCTCTAATATCTACACTCCAGGCAGATAAATCTTTTCAAGGAGATCACATCTGGCTGATTTAATATATAGACTCTCTATAAATTTTTAATGCATGGCAACACACAGCCCCCAGTTAAAACAATAAGATAAAATTTAATATAAAACATGAAGAAAATATGAAACTGAATATTCTGCTTCTGTAAACATGTAAGAAACTCAAGAAACAATTTAAATAAAAATCTAATAAATAATCTAAACAAAAAGTATAAAACCCTCAATATCATCCATCATCAGGAAAGTGAAAATCAAACCTATATTGAGGTTACCATCTTACTCATTAAAATATCCATAATTAAAAAAACAGTTAAATAATCTGAGGTGCCTACATTCTGTTTTCTATACTGATTTCTAAGTCATTGACCACATAGAGACACTCATTTTCACTCCAACCTTTCCTGTGTTTCCCAAAAACCTGTTTTCCTTTTTTTTTTTTTTTTTGATTATTAAAATTCTACCTGTGGCAATATGGCCACATTGTAGTTTTGATATGTATTTCCTGATGATTAATAATGTTGAATACCATTTATGTTCTTATCAGCTGTTTATCTGTATTCAAGAAGTATCATTTAAGGCCTTGTTCATTAAAAGCTTTTGCTATTAATTGCAGGAATTTCTCACATTTGGGACATTAACCCATTCTCATGTATATGGTTTATAAATATTATCTGCAGTTTTGACTTGCTGGCTATTTTGTTTCTAATATAAGAGTTTTTTAGTATGGATAGAAATCCATGTTTGTTTGTGGTGTAGAATGTTTTTAATATGTTGGAAACCCATGTGTTTGCTTTGCTTTTGTGTTTGAGGGGCCATATTAAACATATTATTGTCCAAGAAAGGCCACAGAGCAATCTTGCTCTGCTTACTTCTAATAGTTTCATAGCTTGAAATCTCACATTTGAGTACTCAAACAATTACTTGATGTGTGTGGATGGTGAAAGACAGGGAAAGAGTCCACTGGGATTTTTACAGTTTGCCCTGAGTTGGTCACATTTGAAGAATGATCACGCATCCAATCCATGAACCCAGATGTCATTCTATTGAATAACTTCTGTCTCACATGCTTTCATTTGCATGACGTAGTTTTCAGTGTACCTCTGTTGGACTTCTTAGTTTCTTATTCTACTCAATGGTGTTGTAAACAGAATAATTTACTCCAACTTCACACAAATGGCATCACAAAGTAT